>VDFB02298852.1:15000-83422 GCA_007258455.2 Sequoia sempervirens | reverse complement strand
ATCAAGAATATACATGAGAAGGTAAGAGAATGTATTAACAAGATGAATATGTAGTATAAGGCTAAGGAAGATCAAAAGAGGAGGTATAAGGAGTTTCAGATTGGTGATGAAGTGATGGTCCATTTGAGGAAAAAAAGGTTTCCAGTGGGAACCTATAACAAATTGAAGATGAAGAAGTTTGGTCCCTATAAAATTTTGAAGAGGCATGAATCAAGGAATGCATATGAGGTAGAGTTGTTGGATGGAGTCAACATTTCCCCTGTGTTCAATATTTCAGATTTCACAAAGTATCATGAAGGTGGCGCAGAGTAAACACCAACAATGGAACAGCCTTTAGCATTCTAGCACCTACTTCGTGAGAAGGGGAGGAGATTGAAGAAATCCCGATAGCCGCGGTGGCTGAGTACCGTAAATGTGCAGATGCGAAGAGTATCTGGTAAAATGGAAAGGAAGGCCTGTGGAAGATTCTTCTTGGTTGTCTAAGGCAGAAGTTGACCATTTGGGTTTTCCTCAACCATCTGAGACGTGACGGGGTCACTTCTCAAATTACCCTGGGTGTCTGATGCAGGAGCATCCAATGGTGTGAGGGCAATCTTGCATCACCCAAAAAGATGATTTCCATTTTTGTTCCCGTTGTTTTCTTTTTGTAGATCTTTTTATATTTCTGGATACCCTTTTCGTTGAATAAGAGTTTCCAACTTTTAGAACTGCTTTTCTACTTTTTCTGCTCAACTGCTATTTTTAGCAGGTTTGAATTTGAAGTCGTGGGAAGACAGAAATTTTTGGGAAGGTTCAGGATGGAAAAATACACAGTCTGGTGAAAGAATCAGGTCAAGATCATTCATTCCATTTTTGTTCCTGTTTTTTTCTTTTTGTAGATGTTTTTGTATTTCTGGATACCCTTTTCGTCGAATAAGAGTTTCCAACTTTCAGAACTGCTTTTCTGCTTTTTTTGCTCAACTGCTATTTTTAGCAGGTTTGAATTTGAAGTCGTGGGAAGACATAAATTTTTGGGAAGGTTCAGGATGGAAAAATACACAGTCTGGTGAAAGAATCAGGTCAAGATCATTCACGACTTGAAAGTTATTCAAGTTCCAATTTCTGCTTTTTGCCCTGAAAAGCCTTCCGAGCTCAGTTTGAGGCACCAAACGATCCCGGATGGGCCTGAAAATTTGTGAAAACGCCAAAGTATTCCATCGAAGGCCTACTTTATGAAAAATCATCTTTTTGAGAGCTTTCCAAAAAGGTATTATAATTGAAGATCCGACGGTCGGATTAAAAGTTATGGCTACCAGAAGTTGGTGCATATTTTAGAAATATGCTAATTTTTGACTGTGAATTTAAACTTGAATTTCAAATTGTAATTTTGGCGCCAAACCATCAAAAATATTATCTCGAAGGTTGTTTTTGGTTCCAAACCGAAATGGGTCAATTTAGGGGCTTGTTTCTGATTTTTGGGTAACTTTTTGGGGAAAGAAGTTCGCATGCTGTGAAAGGGGATCTGGGTAATTTTCTGTAAGTTGGTAATTTGCATGTAATACAGAGCTTGGGGATTTGAGATCGTCTTCATGTAAGAAGTTCAATATTTATGAATAAAATATTATTCTCTATTTTGTGAGTGTATTTCTGTGTCTCGGGTTTTCTCCCTCGTCACTCCTTATGTTACATCGAAGCATCCATTAGTCGGTGATACTCACCAAAGTCACTGGGACTTCTTATCGAAACTATCATTGTTACTCCGATGAACCCAAGTGCATTCCCATCAGCAAGACTTTAACTATTCACTAAGACATCATAGCGGGAACTCTTTAGATATCCTGAAGACTTCAATACAATACATATTGTCGGTGAGACTTAAACACATCACCTAGACTTCTTCCCCAACAAAACCTTTCGGCCAAGGATCTTAATGATGAGTGATTGAATGGCCTATTGACCAAACGATCTCCATGGTCAGTAAGAAGTCACCCTGAATGCTTCTTGTCACGGCGATAGACTCCAAAGTGTAACTGTTCGGTGAGACTCCTCTGAGGTCACAGTGACCTGAACAATACAACAAGATTAGAGCTGCTAGTCGACTAGACATAAGAGATGTCACATTGACTTTGCTCCAATGGAGGTTTTAGCCTATGACGATTGAGGCATACTTTTCCAACAGTCATCAATTGTTGCAATATTGATGACAAGATGGAAGGATTTTGTATGATATCTTGATTAATGATCAGAGGGTTGATTTGATTTTTTTGATTGATATTTTGTAAAGGGGGAATGCCTAAACTGAGAGGTGATGTGGATATTGATGGAAGGGGGGAAGTGGTGAAAAAGCGAGTGGCATACTCCCTTGGGGGAATGATGAATATGAAGTGTCAAAGATGCCCCCTGGTCCAAATAAGTCTCCTTATTGCAAGGCTATGAGGAGAGAAGTTTGAGGTGTTGCACAAAATGATGATGATGGGTCATTAGGATCGTGAAAGGTGAGTGGGACATATGGATGTGATGGATTTTGTGGGATGGATTTCCCCAAGATGGTGTTTGCATCCAAATCTTGATTATTCACAAGGGGGTGTGTTTGTAATGCATTAAGAAATGCACTCCCTTTGTTAACAATGGGTTGAGTTGGAGTAAATGATGATGTAATTTGGGGGATTGCTTGAGTGATTCTTTGGAATGGAGGTGTAGATGAGATTGGGGGCATGGATGAAATTGGAGGCATGACCCCAAAAGCTGGTTCCATGATGGTACTCACATCGAAATTGGAAGGGATTTTAGCCCCTTGTTTTCCTAATTCAAGCATGTATAGTGAGGGATTGGTCTCATCATGATGTTGATGATTCTATGATTCTCTTGATTTTGGACCATCTCAATGATTTCATCTTGTTTAATTTCATAGGCATTGTTAGTGATATCCTCTACTTGACTTTCCTCTTGAGTATTTTGTGATGATGAAGAAAAGTTAGTTAGAGGATTTCTTGATCCAACGAGATTCATCTCAAATTTTTTTTGGATTAGGTCACTTGAAGTGGATGTTTCTTTGTTGGCTTCCATGTTGCTCTTGTGTTGAGATCTAGTTTGCACCATAAAAAAGGGATCAATTTTCAAGAACGTGGGAGATGAATCTCTAATTCTTTGGATTGATCTAACTTTAGGTACAAAAGAGAAAATTTAGGATGATATAAGGATAAAAATTATGATGGTGAAATGCGTGAAAGGTGGATGATATGGATGATTAAAACTCTTGAGAAATCTTGACAGAGATGTTAAACTTTAAGACTTGGATTTGCTGTTTGATTTTGATTTTGATTGTGAACTCATAAACTCTAAGAGGTTATATTTTGTCCTCAAGTATATTTGTCCTCAAGATGCTCATTTCACTAAGTGTGAGAAGAAGGATTCATCTAAACACACCTAACCAAACAAGATGGTTTTTTATTGGATTTTGATTTTGGATAATGAACTCCTAAACCCCAAGATGTTAGATGTTATCAAGGGATAGAATTATCCACAAGGTTTGATAATTTGATTAGCTATGTGGAGAAGGATGTATCTACACACATCTAATCAAACAAGATGATTTGGATTTGTTTCAAATGATTTTCCCAAAGTTTAACATAGAGGATTTTTTCCAAGATTTTCAAGAGTGGATGGTGAGATGATTTTGGTTTGATTTTGAAATATGGATGAAGGTTTGATTTTTGATCCTATATTTACCTAAAAATACACTTGTTTACAAGACCTTAGTTTTAAAGAACATGCTTTACTCTAGACAAGGTGTTCAAATTCCTGAAAAATATTTGAATTTTGTTGACAAAATAATTCATACAAATTTGGATTATCTCTTGAAGCTCTTCTATAAAAGTTAAAAAGCGGTCTTTGTTTGAATTTGTATAGTATTGAGAGATGCTTTTGATGATCTTTTTGACTAAGATATTTTACCTTTGGTTTTTGGATCTTGATTTTCTGTGAAATCATTTGAGACACATCTTTGGGGTTTAATTGCTCTTAGTCTTTGCTTAATGATTTCTTTTTTACCACAAACACTTCTTGATTAGGTTTTGAAACTGGATGTCTAATGTTTTAATTTCTTTGCATCCCACAAAGTGTATTATGTGGAAATTGAGGAAATCAAATCAAGAGTTACCTAATGTTTACTTTAGTAGGAGCAACTTAAAATTCCTAGAAACCTCTAAGGATATGAATCCCAAGGGAAAGCAAGGGCATGTGAATTCATTCAAGGATATTTGCTTCTCCTAAAGGGTTTGAGATTTGATGCTCATGTTAAATGTTTGTTCTTCCAATGTTTTCAATCAAGAAATGTGTTTCGATATAAAGAATAATCACAATCCTATGGATATTTGACATAATAGTTGTTGAGTCCCCACTTGGATAAGTCTAGCTATGCCTACTTTTAGTGGATGGTTAGATGCTTGACCCCATTGGATCCCCTCCATGACTCAACACTTCTTTCAGGGTAGCCAAGCATAAGTACCCATTAATCTCCCATGACATACTTTCCATCTCTACTAAAAGTTGTAAAAGTGTGGGGCGGTTTCAGAATGACTGTTCTTGCACCAACAAATAGATAGATAATTTGTCCTTTCTACACAAGGGTTTTAATGTGGGAATTCCATTCATGGGGGACCATCCATGAAGAGAGAGACCATTGCTTCCATTCTCATCAGAGTAATCCTCATAATATTGGCCTTTGTTCCAATATCCACACTTATATCCTGGGTGGAAGTTGCTTGGATTTAGCATGTCCCTAGTTGGGTCATTCCATTGGGTGAGTACTTTTTCCCATAAGGAAGACCCTCTAAGATATACAAAAGAAAGTAAAAATATCTGTAACTTGATCAATCTTTGTTGCGAACCAAAGAGAGAGAATGTACACATTATGCTCCACTCACACTCACAAGATTTGTTCAATTTTAAAATCCAAATTGAAGTGTGTGGAAAATTACTTACACAAATTAATGTCACCAAAAGGCCTTTTGATTCTCAAGATCTCTGTGAGGCATGAGAGAAGCACATACGTCCTTTTAATGATATTACTTTGAGTAACTAATTACAAAACAAAGAAGCACTTGTTCATTTTAAGTCCACAAAGCAATGATTTGATTCTTTTTAGTTCACCAAAAAAAAAAAGGAGATTTCCTTGTTCAATTTTTAATCCTCAACCAAATCTAGTGAGTTTGTCCTCAAGTTCTTTTTAAACCCCTTTGTAGAAAAAAATGAATTGTTCTTTTTAGAGCTCAAAACAAATTTAGTGGGTCCTAAGCTTGTGAAAGATAACAAATTTTTAAGAGAAATTATGAATTCTCTAAGAGTGTTAAAAAAACACTAAAGTGTTCAAAAACACTTGGTATCATGAGATAATAATGTCATTATGAGACCTCCACTAGATTTCCTTTCTTCACCTTGAATAAGCCAACCTACCAACAAACCTGTTAGAACTACAAAACAGAAGTCAGGGAATCAATTAATAACTCAAATGATTGGAATTAAAAAAAAGCACATGTCATAAAAAACTGAGATTTCACTTTTTCTTTTACTCTAGCGGTGGAACCTGCACAGGTGGTGCAGTTTGAAAGACCCAACAATGCTATATGGCACCACTAATTTTGCATGTGTCGCTCTATAGCAAAAAGGAGAGGGTGATGGTGTTGCTGTTTCGCCTAGCGGAGCTGTTTGGAATTTAAAAATTTTAGCACATGAAAATAGAACCAATGGTGTAGTTTAGAATTTTGAATTCTAGGAAGGAACACCAAAGCATCATAGTTTGAAATTTCAAGCCCTGGTATATGGCGACGCTAGTGGGGTAGCATTTCTGAATAGAAATGTTGGTCTTCTAGTAGTGCACTTTCCTGTACACACCAAAAAAACACAAAAAAGCACAATTTTTTTGATAAAAACATTATTAGAAAATGAGATCAGCCCTCCTTCTAGTGCCAAAATGTAGAACCAAGATCCTATTACCTACAAGAGACAACCAAACAAACACATTAGAAGATTCAAATGTAATCCAAGATAAAAGTTCCCCATAAAATCCATTAATAATGTTCAAAATAGGAATAAAAGCAAGAACACAATAAAAAAGCAAGGGAATAGATTAAATCCCATTAAAAGCATGCAAACTATTGATCTTATGGGGGACTTGATGCCAATTTGATGTAGAAATTGGCCCTTTCCAAACTCTCATACAAGGTCTTGATCATTTGGTGATGATTGATCCACTTGGTGATTGCTTCAAATGAACTACATGGAGAAAACTTGCAATAACCTAGCTATGCCTTGATGAAATGGATGAAAATGCTAATGCTTGAAGATGAAATTGAGTATAGTAAGTTTGCTCAAATTGTGGATGATGAAATGAGGAAAGAAACCTCTTATTTATAGAAATAAGTTTGCTCAAATTGTGGATGATGAAATGAGGAAAGAAACCTCTTATTTATAGAAATAAGTTTGCTCAAATTGTGGATGATGAAATGAGGAAAGAAACCTCTTATTTATAGAAATACAAGATGGATAAATTCCCAAAATGAAGCAATGTGGGACTAACTTTCAACCAATGGCCAAGTGCCACTTTCCAAGGTGAGAATGGATGAGGGATGTGCACATTTTGATGAATGTGCCCATAAATGCAATTAGGTGGAATTTGAAAATAATGAAATGACATGTAAGAGGGAAAATGTATGTCTTAAATGCCACTTGGCTCAATGCAAAAGATGAAATAAATGTCTTGTTGGAAGGAAAAAGTCCACTTGGAAGGATTTCAAATTTGGAAGAATATTCCCCTATTATGCCATGTTAAGAGAAAATATGGATTTAATAAATGAATTAAATCTATTTTCATGTGCAAGTGGAAAAAGCTAGAGGATGGGACCTGAATTAGAATTAAATTAATCAAGGGTTAATTAATTTAATGAGGGATTAGATGATGTGACAAATTTGACTTAGATTTATGGGTTGATTTAAATCAAAGATGACAAGAATGTGATTTTAGAGATAGTTAAATAAATAAATAAAAGGGATGATTGGTTAGATTAAATTAAACAAGGTTTTAATTTATTTAATTTAAAAGATAGAATTTATAAATTAATTAAATAAAATTGATTTATTTAATTAAATAAAGAGCTAGGGTTAATTAGATCAAATTGATTGATTTAATTAACAAGAGAGAATGACTTAATCAAATAAATGATTTATTTAATTAAGAGAGGAAAATTAATGAATTTAATCAAATAAGGGTATTCAATTATATTGTTAGACTAGTGGATAATTTAGGATAAAATGGTGTTAGTAATCGGGATCAAGCGTGTAGAGCCAATCAGTACATTTTATGTGTCTACAGCTTCATTTTTTTTTTGCATTTCAAAAGGAGGTAACTCTCTTTGGTGGAAAACAATGTTAGCATTCATTCCTTGAATTATGGTTTCTATATCATTTGGTTGCACATTATGAGGGATAGGAACATGTTTTAAAGCATTTTGAAGCATGTTATGATAACTACGTGAGGCTTGAATAAGATCCCATAAGGATATCTTAATAGGATTATTGTTAAGTTTTTCAACAAGATCATACTCTTTTCCGCTATGTAAAGGAAAATTAGAAGCACTAGGAAAGATAGGTTGGAGCAATGACAATGAAGTAGGAGTGGTTTGTGTTTTCCTATTATTCCTTGTATTGTATGTATGAGAAATGGTATTGTAACTGGCTTGTTGCAAAAAAATGTTACCACTAATTTTCCTTGTAAAGTTCAAGATATCTCCTAGAGCTAGTGATTTCATTTTAGGTAGCTCTAAGATAAGCACGAGTTTGGTTTGAACTGGAGGTTGATGTGAGGGTGGATAAAGGATAATAACTAGCTTAGTATATCTCTTCAAGGGATATCTAATGTTCATAACCTCAAAAGACTTATCCTTATTTTGAGGATCTTCTAGCAAAGGAGAGTCTAAGGTTACCTCATAATTTTCATCTAATGAAGCCACATTACTATTGTTTGAAATACATGTGTCATTGTTGTCACTTTCTTGCACCATGATATCTTCCATAGAGGGAGAGTTTTAATGACAGGATATGGATAGTGTATGACCAAAGGATTGCCATGTCAAGATTTTTCCAAAGTATGATTTATGTTCGTGACCCAATCCTTATCAAGAGAAAGGTAGGTAGGAAAGATGGATGGAAATTTCATGAGAAAGGTATGGAAGATGAGACAATTTTTACCCAACTATAGTTTTCCACATAGATAATTGATTTTATGCATGATGCCTATTTTCCAGGTTTTCATCATGGTACTTATCCAAAGCTCTATCAAAATGGCTTTCACTATTGGTGAAAAAATGTAAGTAAATGATCTAAAACACATTAATTTTAATAGAAATACATGGGTATGTGCAGGATTATGATGGGCCAAAAGTGGCGATATGATGGGTATTTGTAGGGTATGTAGCCGACAACTTTTTTTTTACCCAAAATTGATGAAACAAAAAAGGCTTTTAAAAGATATTCTTAGCTTTCCACCAATATAAATTATGCTTTACTTTGAATTTAATAAATAATTATTATTCATTTTCTATTTGAACTATGACTAAAGTCATGATTGATAGGTTGATTGAAAAACATTTATAGCTTTCAAACGGTACCACATTTTTTGAATCCAAAACATGTGTCATATTCTATGCTTCGCATGCTATAGGATTAAAAAAAAAAATAGAATTTCATGAATTTTTGACCAAGTTAATTTGGTTAAACATACGTGTTTTTATTTTTTTAAAAATTGTAATAAAGAATTCATAATTAATTATTTACTTGGAAAAAAATTACAAAAAAATATGCATCACATCCGGACATGAGTCTTCTACTCAAGTATCTAAAATGTTATAAAAAAATATTATCATTTTATTGTGGTTAGGGTGGTCATAAAAACACCTACTTCTTACTTTTTCCCTGAAATTTAAGTACTACTACATTGAAATTTAAAAATTTCACCAAATAGTTTTTTTTCTTTTTAAAATAAACCTAGTAGTTTAGAAACTACATTCAATTTTCTACAGATTCTATTCTTACATATTCTTGAAATAATATAAATAACTTATTCAATTTTTTACGTCAAGTTGCCTAACTCTAATTTTTCTAAATTTTTTGCCACTTAAGAGCCTATTTTTTCCATGATGATCTTGTACATACCCACATGTCAAAAAATATCTAAACAACAATTGCATTCAAATGAAAATATAGTTGAAAAAATGGATGGAGTGGAGAGGGAGCAAGAAGTGAACCAGAGGGGGAAATTTGAAATCTAGGGAGGATTCTAGAGAGGATGGTGATGATTCTATAGAGGTGGATGGTTTGCGACTACTAGGAAGACTGTTGTTTCCATTTCATTGGGTTGTTGTGGACTAGTGTCGGATGCTATCTTTGGCCTAGGTTGCACTTTTATAGGGCTGTTGGTTCTTTTTGTCTGTCTAGGAAGATGTGATTTGGTGCTTGTTGTGGTCATTAGCCTACTGAGGAGTTGTTTTTTGGGACTGGCTATTGTTGTCGCCCTATTGGGTTTGTTTGGAGTTTGGCCTTTCCTTGGTGTTTCTTGTTCTTTGGGGTTTCTTTTTTATAGTGTTGGATGGGTTTTTTCATTTCTACTCTTGGGTTGCATCTATGTAGCTCCCCTTTGTAGGTTAATTAGGACTCAAGAGGGTTGTGGCTAATGTTTTTTCTACTACTAAGACTCTCCTTGTTGTTGTGATCTACTTGGTTGTAGATGGTTTCCTCATTGACCTTTGTTCTTTTATCCTTAGTTGCTTCTTTTTTTCTCTCTTTAGTTTGGTAATGAAGGAAATGTGTGTTGGAATTTTTCTTGTTTTATTGGTTGTAGTTGGGCTATGTTTAAAGTTATTTATGTTGTCCCAATGTTATTTTATTTTGGCTGGAAGTTTCTTCTACTCTTTTCTTAGGGTTTTGAGTGTGTTTGATTCCATTATAGCTTGAAAATTTTATCCTTTTGTTGGGGTCTATTCTATTTTCCATGATGTTATGTGTCTACATGTTCTTGTTTAAGGTTGTTCTTTTGAATGTGGTTATTTATGAGTTTGTTACTTATAATGGGATATATGGGTCAATGTAGGATCATGGGGGTTAAAACTAGGCCTTGAAGTGTTAATAGAAATTTAAAAATATAAATTTAGGAAACTTGAAATAAAAGTTTGATCAAGTTATTAACATAATTTTAAAAATATATAATAACAAAATTTGTAGCAAATTGAATGCAGTTTCTTAGATACCATTACTTTTTTGGAAAAAAGTAAATCTATTTGGTGAAAATTTGAAATTTCATTGTAGTAGTACTAAATTTTTTTAGGAAAAAATAAAAAGCAGGTGTATGTCTAACCAACCTAAGTACAAGCAAAAAAGAATATATATTTTTTGAAACCTTCAATATAAGTAGAGGACACATGCCCAGATGTGACACATTGTTTTTGTAATTTGTTTGCAAGTAAATAATTAGTTATGATTTTTTTATTACAATTTTTAAAAAATATTAAAACTTGTTTCTCTAACCACCATAACTTGGTCAAAAAATTTATGAAATTCAAATTTTACTTTTTATATCCTATAGCATGGGAAGCATAGAATGTGCCACATACTTTTGATTCAAAAATGTTAAATTATTTAAGAATTATAGATGTTTTTCAATCAACCTATCAATCAAGACTTTAGTTAGAATGTATGTACAAAAAATCAATAATAATTATCTATTTAATTCCAAATAAGGCATATCTTTTATTTTTGGAAAGTTGATAATTTTCTCAATAAACCCTTTCTAATTTCATCAAAATTGGATAAAAATATTCATCAACCACTTTTTTCTCATATCGCCACTTTTTGGATCCCCATGATCCCACACTCACCCATATGCTAAGCTCTATTTGAAGACCCGTATTTTCTCATATTTAATTGGATTGTTTGCTGCCCATATGGGTATGTTCTTCCATACAGTTGAGCTCCTTAAAATTTTTATGGTAAAGTCTCAAAAGTATCTTCTCTCAATGTTGTTTGCTAAGGAGTTTTCTTTTCCTTCTTCTATGCTCTAGTTTGCTACTATGCCAAAGGATTCCATGTCTTTCCTTTGTATGGGAGTAGCTTCTTTCTTTTGATTTCTACAGTTAATATCTTTTATGGAAGTGGAGACTACTCCTTCTGAGGTGGAGCCCTCTTCTATTGAGGTCAAGAGGGATGCTATGGATCTTGTGGGAAGATCTATGTTCTATGCCAAAGGTTCTCATTTTGTCCTCTCCTATAGACGAGAGCCCTTTCCTATTGAGGCAGAGGTTGGGTTGGTGTTTTTGGCCAGTTGGTGCTAGGAGAAGGCTACTACTCTTCAGTGTTTAATTTCAATTCCTAACTTCCCTATTAAGGTAGGGAGTTTGGATTTGTTGGACCATGATATTGCAAAGTCTTATGTTGTATTCTGGCTATTACAAGTCGATGGTTTCTTGGATGATTCAAGCAGTTGTTATTTCCTATTAGATGTTTAGTACCCTTTCTATTCTTGGGTTTAAGGTCTTGATAAAATCCTTCTTGTATAGGGTTCAAGGTCCCTTCAAAACCTTTTTGCAACTAGTGCTATCTTGTATTTTCTATTTGGTGTTTTTGTTGTTGTGCTACTCATGGTCTATGATTTATCTTTTCAGCAGTATGCTTTTCCCATCATTGTATTTTAGGTCCCTATCAAAACCTACTTGTTAATAGCTTCTGGTCCATTCAAAATCTGTTGTAAATGGTTTTGGGTCCATTCAAAACCTTTTTTTTCCTCTATAAGCAAAAAATTGCATTCAAAAGAAGAGGGGAGGGAACAAAGTAATCAACTAGGGGAAAGACAAGGAATTAAAATAGAAAAAAACCTCAATTTTTTATCGAGGAATAGGCTTCCAAATTAGTAGAATATGTTGTAGAAGCCCCTAAAAATTTAGGTGAACAAGACTTCCAATCTGCTTTAGAAATATATGAAGAAAATGTTGAAAACCCAAATATATTACTTGTCACTAATTTATGAAGAATACAAATGGTGTTTCATCAACATATATAGATAATTTGGAGTCACAAGTGATGTGTTATATTTTCAAAGAATGTTATATTGGAATAAAAGTCTTCCACATGCCCCAATGTCTAGTTTGCAATAAATGTAGATAAGAAAGAAGCAATAATAGATTTTGATATGCAAATAATATGAACCCTAGTCCTCAACCAAGTGAACTTGCAAACCTAAATCAAGTGGAAGAAATGTTAATTGCACGTGTCAATCCAATTTTGCAAGTGACACATGCAACATGAAATCAATTTGAATATAAAGGCCACACAATAAGCTTTCCTAAAAATATAAAAAATTTGGCAAAACATTTACCACACCCTTTTAAAGATCTTCCACTTTATAAAGTTTGAAGAAAGGATCAACGCGACATAAACTATAATTTCATAGTTAATAGCTTGAACACATATATAAAGCACTACAATACAAAATTGAACATGAAATTTTTTATTTTGATGTTACAATTGATCCAAAATCTCTCAAAAATATATCAACTAATTCAGATCAAAATGTTTTTTAGCAACTCAATATAGTGTACATGGAATTTGAATTAGATGTCAAGAAGATTGTTTTTGTTGGTCAATTGATGGAAACAAATGAGGGTAATAATATTTATCACACTACATCAATGGCCTCAAAACCAAAAAATGCACAAAAAGAAATGGTGTTAATCCATGAATGGGTAAACAATAGAATTGCAAATACGACATCACTCATTGACTAGCCTACCATTGGAGGATCTCCAATAAATGAATATGTGACAACAAGTTTGTTTCATATGGTGTTTCCAACATTATTCCTGGATGGAAAATATGATTGGTTAGAACCATGACTATGAAGAGTACATATTTTTAAGAATTGATCAAGCACCTACTTCATTATAGAGATAATTGCTTCGGTAAGCATACAAGATTTCAATATTACATGATGAATATGAGGCATTGAGCACAAATTTCATCGTTAGTTTTCATTAAAATAAGTCTATATGACATGCATATAATGATAAGTGATCTACATGAACACATGGAAAATATGCCACACTCTCATTTGGCAAACAATTTGATGCGATTTGGAACCAATTTGAGAGGTACAATAATATATAATAATAATTAAATAATATATTATCAAGATAATTATATATTGAAGACATTACAAAATATAGAAATAAAAATTGAACATAGTATGTTTATTTATGAAAATGTCATTACATGAATAATTTAACAATGTATGTTAAATTACATAATTTCTAAAGCTTGAAGCCTCATTTTTTTGTCTTTCTCTTTGTAAGTTGTTTTCATTTTTGTATTTTTTTGTATCTAGCATACATGAATAGTGGCATAATTTGTAGTCCTTCCAAAGACTTTACATGTGAAATTTATACAAATGTCAATCTAGTTCTTTTAGTATGTCCTATATCAATTGTGGCTTTTTTTAGAGTTAATCCTTGTGACTTGTATATTGTTAGAGCCCAAGCTAATCATAATGGTATATTTTGTGTGCTAACCCTTTGGATCATTGCAATTAGTAATGTACATGGGTGTCAATCATCACAATGTATTCTAGAGTAACTATCAAATTAAACAAGTACATATGTTGGTGGTTGGGGTGGTCTAGTTTCAGGTGTCTATATAATTTCTCACACATATCTCCATTTACAATTCCTTATTCTATCCATAAGTTTGATGTTAACATCACTCTTGCATTAATAGAAAGTAGTAATTCCATATTTATTTCATCATTTCTACCTCCTTCAATGGCACTAAGGCTTCCGACTTTGGTAGAAATGCTTCGTGCAACTAGATTTGATAATGTATATAAATTTTTTCTATTGTGATTGTGAACATTATTATTTGTTGAAAATAAATGAACACTATTTTAAAATTCTTCATTCTCTAATGCATTCATCTTTTCATTTCATCTTGTCATAATTAACATCTAATCATCGATTGTAGTGTTTGCATCTTTGATATTTGTTAGAATTCCACGAAATCTTTATTACCAGTCTTTGTTTTGTCCATCCTATCAAAAATGTTATCCAGTGTAACAACCGTTTTGAATTCTTTCCATAGTATAATTTCCCATCTTCTACTTTTATATGGAGCTCTATCATTTACCAGAGGTAATTGCTCCATGTGTACAACTAAAATCATAGATATGCCTAAATTAAAAATAAACATATTGTGTATTGTGTATTGTATACAAGGAATTATAATTTGTTTTGAATAAAATGATATATAGTGTGAAGTAAAGAATGTTAGCAATTTTAATTGAAAACTTACCTCAAAAGATTTGATTAGAATTTTTTGGAAATGCTTGTCAAAGTTTGGAATCTATGTTTTCAAGTAACCTCTCTCCAAGGAAACTCATTCCATCTATCAATATTTATTTGACATGTGATATATCTTCTTGGAAAGTTGTAAGTCTTGTCCCTTCAATTTCATTAAAATTTCTTATTTGAATTCTTAATTTTTAATGAACTATTGAAGTGTCAATGTTGAATGTTGCAACTCGAGTCAACACAAGTAGAAGTAGAGGAGATTGATTGAGAAAAGTTAAAATTTAAAATATATATTTCATGCTAAATTATGCTTATTTTCATTCTAAATTATAATTTTCATAAATAAATAGGAATAAAAAAATGGAACTACTTATATTAATCCTATTGTATTCTTTTCTTACCATGTTATTGTTTTTTATCATGTTCACCATAATCGTTGTGCACAACATGGTGCAAATTTTGGTTTTATTTTTTTATTCATTTAGATCCTATCTTGATATTATTGACATTTGTGCTACCATTATTTTCCCACTATTTATAAGTGATTAGAGAGATATTTTTGGGTATTTGGGTTAGTTGTTCTTTCATCTCTCCTTGATTTTCCCTTATCCATTCACCTAGATGAAAAATATTAAAATTAGCTAAGTGTTTGGGTATTTTGAGGTTTTCATAAAATGGGTACCCTAATTAAAATTTGATAAAATTCTAGTTAAAATTGAACAAGTTATGCTCATGTGATTTTTCTCCTTCCAAGCAGATAGGTGTAGTTAAAACAACTTCCCCTAAAGGTTTCAATTTGAATGGAATTTTTCCAAAAGGGTAGAAGGGTACAAATTAGCTAATTATATCTTTGTGGGAAGATGAATTCCATCATCGCACAAAGACCCAAATGGAGGTTAAAGGTATGAAAGTTAAAGGTTTATGGATGTTTCATGCACATTTAATTTTGTAGGATATTCAAAGTGAAATGATCAAGGACACATACAATTCAAATGCATTTTTCCAAACTTCATGTTCCTGGTGGTGATCATTTTTTTGTATTTGGCCTAATCAAGCTAAAATCAACTATTTAAATAATTAGTTTATACATTTGAAATAATCAAATAGCTAAGTGGATTTGTGGGGTTTTACATAGGAACCAAATATTTTCTAAGGGTGTGTTGGGTATGTCTAGGATCATCATGGAAAAAACAATCCCTTAAGTGGAGAAAAATTTAGAAAAATCAGAGTTAGGCAACTTGACGTAAAAATTTGAATAAGTTATCTATATTATTTCAAAAATATGTAAGAATAGAATCTGTAGAAAATTGAATGTAGTTCCTAAACTACCAGGTTTATTTTAAAAAAATAAAACTATTTGATGAAAATTTGAAATTTCAATGTAGTAGTACTTAAAGTTTAGGGAAAAAATAAGAAGTAGGTGTTTGTTTGACCACTCTAACCATAATAAAAGGATAATATTTTTTTATAATATTTTAGATATAAGTAGAGGACTCATGTTCGATGTGATGCATATTTTTTGTAATTTTTTTCCAAGTAAATGATTAATTATGATTTTTTTATTACAACTTTTAGAAAATATAAAAGCGTGTATGTCTAACCACCTTAACTTGGTCCAAACTTCATAAAATTTGTTTTTTTTAATCTTATAGTATGTGAAGCAAAGAATGTGATGCATGTTTTGGATTCAAAAAATGTGATACTATTTGAAAGCTATAGATGTTTTTCAATCAGCCTATCAATCAAGACTTTAGTTGTTATTCAAATAGAAAATGAATAATAATTATTTATTAAATTCAAAGTAAAGCATAATTTATATTGGTGGAAAGCTAAGAATCTCCTTTAGAAACCCTTTTTGTTTCATCAATTTTGGGTAAAAAAAAGTCATCAACAACATACCCTACACATACCCATTATATCACCACTTTTTGGCCCATCATGATCCTACACATACCCCAGTAGCTAGTTGAAGTTTCACGTGGGTCTGGTGGGAGTCTATTTCCTATAATTGAAGGAGTTTGATGGTCATTCAGATTTAGCAAAGTTTTTCAAGCTATTAGGTTAATTTTTAAGCCTTTTTTAGACCCAATGGGGCTTGTTGACCTACATCTAGATGGAGGGTGAATTCTTGTAATTGATCTAGTTACTCCTTGAATTATCAAAAAGTTACCAAAACATTCAAAAAATTTCCATCAATCCTCAATGACTTTTGCAATTGCTTAATACAACTTATGATTAATCTAGAGGTGATATTTGATTCTTTTCCATGAATTATAGGTGGGGATTCATGCCATGTTATATTTATGTATTGTAGACCTCTTTTTTATCTAAGAGTCATCTCTAGTTGCATTTTATAGTGGATTTTGTGAGGATTTCGTAGAAAATCACCATCAATTCTTAGCTATCCTCTTGTAGTTAGGGATTTCCTCTTTATGTCTGCAAATTAGATGGTGATGCCAAATTTCTATTTCTCATCATTCTCTATAGGTCATCAGAATTCAAATTTGTTGAATCAATTCTATTATGATTTAGTATAGAATAAACTGTTGTATTATTTGTATAGGTTCTTCCATGAGTTTTCTCTAGTACACTTATGCAATCTTTACATTCTACAACTATAAAACTAGACTTTTTGCATGTGTTGATAAAAATCACATTTTATCTCTTCTTAGTGTTTGTATTTTATGTAATGTTTGATACCTCAGCACATGCATAAGCTCTTATTATCTTTTCTAATCTATACAATTGTGCTAATTTGATGTAAATAGTGATTGAGGATAATATCCACCCTTTTATGATATTTTAGACCTCGAATTTCATGCTTTCTTGTAAAACTAATAAAACAAATAACTATGTAAGGTTCTTTATGTTGAACACCCAAAATACTGAGAGGGGGGGTGAATTAGTATTCCATTAAACCATTTGATCACAATCCATCCAATTAACAAAACACATCTAAATGAAATAATGAATGAAAACATGAAACAATCAC
Organism: Sequoia sempervirens; assembly: GCA_007258455.2. NCBI lineage: Eukaryota > Viridiplantae > Streptophyta > Pinopsida > Cupressales > Cupressaceae > Sequoia > Sequoia sempervirens. The sequence continues at coordinate 66,070 of VDFB02298852.1, read as the reverse complement.
AAGATCACATGACACAGGACACATGAACACCAACATTTTTACATGGAAAACGTAAAAAGGGAAAAACCATGGTGAGGATTAGCTCACAATATATTATAACTTATTATAAGATATTACAAAGGCCTGCTACTAGCACACACTGTCCAATAGGGCTCATAGCCATGTAAAGACAAATAGATAGAGGATAGAAATGGCCACAAAACCAAGATGTGAACCATTATGAAATATACCTTACTTATGTTGAATTCAATTCCGTTGAAGCTCTAAAATTTGACTCTATGTACTTCACCAGATACAAAATACAAAACATTGCTTTACTTTACAGTCTGTCAATATTCATAATATATTTGTTATAGTTCTGATCATGTACATACAAAATTCACATATTCACATCTCATCACCTTCCTACAACCTCAAAAATGTCTTACATATATGCCCAATTCATCTACATAAATCAATTAGGCCGGCCTAATTAGATGTAGCCCTAAATTAAATCAAAATTTCCTTGTCGGCTCCATACTTATACAAAAAATATCTTTCAAGCTTAAATAAAAAATTCAACAATTAATTTATGTTGGCATGGACCTTTAAATAGATGTCACTAACATCCACACTACATATTTAATCACCACAACACATGCCAAGCATTAGGTCGACCAGGAATTAGACCTAATAAAAAAATATGCTAACTGATCAACACCAGTGATCAATCTAATCATATAATCATGTGCCATTTGGAATACAAAATGTATTGAAACTTTAAATAAATCTCCCAAAATTTCAAATTCTAATTCCTATCACTGAAGGAATGCGGACCGGAATACTCATACATGCTTACACTGTACATAGCCAAAAATCTATATGTTGAGCTACTATCGCTTATATTTTTCAAACTATATGTCCAAAACAACTAAAATATTGAACATAGATGCACATAATGTTTAGGAACAACATATTGTCAGTACATAAGTAGATCTTATGGTATGAGAAAAGATGACCAAAATACTAGATTAAGATATCTCCATTTTGTTCACTAGATTAGTGTAGATATCAACAACCAATGTTGACATCAATGAAAACACATCAAGGGGATCCTTCTTCATTATTTCAACAATCTCCACCTTTATCATTGATGGCAACGTGTACCAAAAATGAATCTCTCCAAAAACTCAAAACATCTCTAATCATCTCCCCCTTTTCCATCAAGGAGAAAGGGTGTGCTAGTAATACACATGTAAAATCCCCCTCAAATACATATGTACAAAGAAATAACTGAGTATGATATACTAAGCCCCTTAGGGAGTTAATCCAAAAAAAATCAACTATCCACATGTAAAATGAAAAACTAGAGAACTGAAAATAATGAAAGAATATACAAGTGAAAGATGTTTAATCGAAGGAGGCACCTTCAAGCTCCTTGAGAACTGCTTGCCAAGTAGACTTCCCTTCATTCCAAGTTGTTGAGGTTGTTGCAAGCAATTTGTATAATAATTCCAACTCTACTATGCTCTCTTCTCCCTCTTTCGAAGAACTTGGATTCAAATTTATCTTTGCAAGTTTCTCAGTGTCAGCTAGGGCACTTGAGACTGGTATATGCTTGGTTTTCACCAAGTTCCCAAGCTATCCAAACTACCTTATATGATGTCTTAATTTTTGCTTTATAATGTGAAAAATCTATTTTGTAGGTCTAAGATGACAGTCCAAGTGGTGTGATATATATCCTGAGCAGGATCTTAAGCACTAGAGGCATTGTTATTCGTGACTCAATTGAGTCCACTAAGTCCTTAATGTCTTAAGTGGCATTCAATCACTTCATGCAATATAGAAATAGAGTATTTGCTTCATCCTCACATTCTTTGACATCTTTTATGTATTTCTCCACTTTATTATGTGTTGATGCACATCTTTCTTACAACTCTAGTAGCCTCTTCTTTACAACCCTTCAAGCTCCAACTTTTCGATTTGTGAGATCTTCTCCAAATACACACTTCCTTGATACATAGGGAGCTGCAATAAATGAGGAGACATTTCCACTTGAAACCTTATTTTTATTTTGACTCTCTTCTTCATTCTTTCTTTCGTAAGACTCTTCTTCCTTTTCTACATTTCCCTCTTCATCGGAGGCTTTTTCCTTTTTCTTATCTTCATCCTCCTTCTTGTCATCATCTTTATCATTATTATATTTCTATTTTTCTCTTGGTTCTTCTTCACCTTTTTCATTTTGGTCTTCTTCATTTTCTTTTCATTCATCTTCATTCTATTTACCGGTGTGATCCTTAGTTCCATCTACATCACTTTCTTCTTTTTCTTGCTCTACACTTTGTTTCCCATCATCATCGGTGGGCTTGTAATTATCTTCCAAAGGAAAAAAAGTCTCTAGGGTAGCTTGTGTTTCATTTACCACTAGTGGTGAGAACACCAGATTCTCTATATCATCAAACATTAGTGTTTCTTCTTTGGTATAATCATCCTCACCTTTTTCTTTCATGACCTCTTTAAATACTGGCAAGTTTGAGTTAAGATGATGATTTTCCTAGATACATTAGTAACCTTTTAATCAGTATTCTCCTTTTCTTGACTTGTACCAGATGTGGAAGTAGGATCATGTGCCAAATTTCTCAATTATATCTTTGACTAAGGTTTAAATCCTTGGTGTATACTTCTATCAAAGTAGCTTTATCATCCTTAGATAACTAGGATCAAATTTCCTCCAAGGAACTAGTCTTCATTTTATCTTTTGCTTTAATAGCCTCTCTTCTTCTTTCTATTAAGGCATCCCAAACAACTCTAGGAACCTTTTTCTTGATGTTTCTTATGTTAGCTTCTAGGAAAATAATGTATTTGATAATAGCTTCAACAATTGTATTCCTATCTATTTCATCAACTTCTTCATACAATTGTTTTGTAGCGTCTACAATATTATCATAATGTTACATGTTGCTAACTAAAACATCTAGTTTGACTAATCGCAACGATTTTATAAGGTTGACTAAAGGATGGCTCGGTGTGGTCTGCTCGCGCGCTAGGGTCTGCGTGCCCTAGCACGCCCTTTCTTCTACTTTATGGCTGCGTCGTTGCTTGCTTTGCTGCATTTGGGGGGTTTTCTGCTGGTCTCCGGGGGTGCGTGGGCTGAAGCAGGGGCTTTCGCTCACGTTTTGACTGATTGGTGGCCCTTTTCTGGGGTTTTCTGCCTCTCTTCTGCGCCAGTTGTTTTGTTGGCGGGTGGTGCTCGGGCATCTGGGGTGTGGGGTCTCCTGCCCTGTCTTCTCTCTTTTTGTTTTGTGCTGGTGTTTTTGGTCCATGGAAAAATGAGATTTTGCTTTACCTTTGGTTTCTTCTAGTGATTTGGAAATGGCTGAGCCCTCTTCTTCGTTGCATGCCAGTGGTCTAGATCAGATGGGGAAACCCCATTCTGTGGATGGTGTTTCCTCTTCCAAAGGGAATTTTCAAATCAAAAAGGTTAACGGTTGTTTGGAGAGATCCGAGGATCGTCCGGTTCTGGTCATTCAACCTGAGCAAGTTTTGGAGGATGTTGAATATTGGGGCAATCATGCTCTTATCTGCAAATTTTTGGGCCTTCGTTTATCTCTGCCCGTTTTGGATTCTTGGGCACGTAGGGTTTGGAACCCTGAAGGTGATATGGAGATTATTCTGGCAGCTAATAACTATTTTTTGGTTGTCTTCTCAAGCATGTCCGACAGGAATAGGGCTTTCGAAGGAGGTCCTTATTTCTTTAACCAGGTAGGGCTTTTCATCAAACCTTGGCACATGGGATTCAACTCTGCTGAGGAGATTCCTTCGCGGGTTCCCGTGTGGGTGCGTTTGCCGAGGCTTCCATTGGAATTCTGGAGGGAGGATATTCTTCACTCAATCTCGTTGCTTCTTGGAAAACCTGTGGGATCGGCATCCCAAACTCAAGATCGTAAGGTAATCTCTTTTGCTCGCATTTGTGTCGAAGTTGATTTAAATAATCCATTACCAGACTCCATGGAAATTCGCTTGGGATCTTCTTCTTGGATCCAACAGCTGGATTATGAAACCCTACCCTTTAGATGCAGAATTTGCCATGAATATGGACATTTACATCGCAAATGCCCTAGGTTTAAACCCTCACCCTTAGCTGATTTTGGGCCTCCCAAGGGAGACAAGGGAAAGGCTCCAATGTCTAATGAACTTGTGGATAATGAGGGTTTTATTCCGGTCAAGTCCCATAACAAAGGCAAGGGCAGGAAGAGATCTTGGATGGATAGGCAGAATGAAGGCAACTTTAACAGGTTTGAGGTTCTTGATGATTTGACCCAGGAGGAGGGTATTCCAGTTGAGCTCTCTTCTGGGGCTAAGGATCTGCAAGATGCTCAGGATGATGATGCAAGGAAAGAGGATCAAATTCTACCTCCAGAGGTTCATCAGAAGGATCAGAAGGCTATGGATTCTTCGGTTCATGCTCAGGATTTTGGGGCTCTACAGGGGTCACAGACTCCGAAGGACTCTATTGCGGTGGTTCCTGATCCCCCTGCTCCTAAGGGGGCCTCAGATCCTATGAAGGGTAACAAAGCTCCTCCTACATTAGGCTTACAGCAGAAATCCTTTAAAAAGGGGCCTCTTGATAAACCGTCAAAGAGTGGAAGGAAGACTGATCAAGAGAAGGTTAAGCTTATGGGTGATACTTTGGTTGAGTCTGGGTCTGTGAAGCCCATTGATTCCCATTTCTCCCACCCCCATAAATGATTGTTTTATCATGGAATGTAAGGGGGTTGAACAGCATCCCTAGACAAAAGGCTGTTCGCAGATTAATTGAATCTCAGTTACCGGATGTAGTCTTTATCCAAGAAACTAAGCTTACTGTTGATGGGCTTGCTAATTGTGCTTCGCGTATCTGGCCCCAAGGAAATTGGCAGGGGGTAGGTGCTTTGAACAGTGCAGGGGGTGTGGCTTGCTTCTGGAATCCGAGGAAAGTTTCCCCCTTATGCTGGATGTCTAGTCGGTCTTCCATTTCTCTGATTGCTTCTAGTTTTGTTACTGGAGAAAGGTTTCTCTTATCCAATATTTATGCTCCTACGGATCTTTCAGGTAAGTTAAATCTCTAGGCTCACATTCATTTCATCCGAGCCTTAGACCCATTTCTCCCATGGATTATGGCTGGTGATTTTAATGCTGTTACTTGCCTTGATGAAAAACGTGGTGGGTTAGCCAGGTTAGACCCCTCTGCTAATCTTCTCAGGGATATGATTGGTTCCTTGAAACTCATTGATGTGAAGCCTTCCAATGGTGTCTTTACCTGGAATAATAGGAGATGTGGTGTGGAGGCTATCTCTGAAAGGCTTGATAGATTTCTTGTCTCCTGTTATTGGTTGAATAGTAGGCTAATGACGAGCTCTGAAATTCTTGATTGGAGGGGCTTTGATCACTAGCCCATAAAGCTTTCTGTCACCGCTTATGGTGTCACCAAAAATCCCTCCTTCAAATTCCAATTGATGTGGCTAAGAGATCCATCTCTCTAGGAGCTTATGATGGACTAGTGGCATGAGGGGATGCCTGCTCATGGGACTGCCATGTTCACTTTTAGCAAGCGGCTTCAGCATGTGAAGTTTAGACTTAAGAGATGGAATAAACAATGTTTTGGGAACCTTCAAGCTCAGAAGATGGCTGCCCAGTCCAAGTTGGATATTATCACTCGTCAGATTCAGGACCAGGGGTTGACCTCTGCCCTTAGCATGGCTGAGTCCTTGGCTCTGAAGGGTTTAGAAGAGTGGGAACTTCGGGAAGAGATCTTCTGGAAGCAAAAATCTCGTATTGATTGGCTTCAGGAGGGGGACAGGAACACGACTTTCTTCCATAATTCAGTTAAGGCTCGAAGACAAGGAAATTCTATCTCCTCTCTTGTTTCACAGGATGGAGCTCAACTCTCGTCCTATGCTGATATTTCTAGGGAAGCAGTCAATTATTTTGCTAACCTCTTTTCTAGGGAGAATCTTGCTGCTCGAGCTGAGGAGCAGGCCATCATGGAATGTATTCCCCACTTGGTCTCTACTGAGATGAATGGGACTCTCTTATGTCCTATCTTGTTACCTGAGTTGGAGAAAGTGGTTTTTAATATGAAAAAAGGTAAGGCGCCTGGTCCAGATGGGTTTCCAATTGAGTTTTTTCAAGAGTTATGGGAAATTATAAAGCTTGATCTCCTTGGGGTGGTTCAGGAGTCTTTGAGGAACAAACAAATGCTCAAGTCTATGAATTCTACCTTCTTGGCCCTCATACCTAAGTTGGAAGGAGCTAACCAATTAGCTCAATTCAGGCCTATTGCATTATGTAACGTTGTTTACAAGATCATCACCAAATTGATTGCTGAGAGACTCAAACCACTCCTTGGTTCTTTGATCTCGGCTGAGCAGGGTGGTTTTGTTGAAGGGAGACAAATTTTGGATGGTGTTGTGATAGCCATGGAAGCTGTTCATTCTATGGCTAATTCTAAGGAGAAGGCTATGTTTATTAAACTTGACATGTCTAAAGCTTATGATCGGGTGAGTTGGGAATTCTTACAGAAAACTCTCTTGGCTTTTGGCTTTGCTGAGGAATGGGTGAACTGGGTTCTTAGCTGTGTGACCTCTACCTCATTCTCTGTTCTCATTAATGGGGAACCTTCAGATTTGTTTAGTGCTTCTCGGGGACTCCGGCAAGGGGATCCTTTATCCCCTTACTTATTCATTATCATGGCTGAGGGTCTTGGAAGATTTATTAAATCTCAGGTGAGACAGGGTCTTATCCATGGTTGGAGCTGGAACAACCTTCTCCCTTCCTACTCTCATCTTCAGTTTGTGGATGATACTGGGCTAATGGGCTTGGCTAGAATTAACGAGGCGGTGAACTTCAGGCGGGCCTTAGACATCTATTTAAAGGCGTCTGGTCAGTGCATTAATGATGATAAATCTTCTATTTATTTCTTTAATACTCCTCAGCTTATTCAGAGCAGGATTGCTAGGATCCTTAGATTTCAGATCGGTTCTCTACCCCTGTTGTACCTTGGGATCCCTTTGGCTTTGGGAGGACAGCGGAGAGATTATTGGCAGGGTATTCTGGATAAATTTCGAAGTAGGGTTAGCCATTGGACTCACAGATGGCTATCTTCTGCTGGGAGAGTGATTCTTCTTAAGACGGTGGTGCAGTCTCTCCCCATTTATAGGTGTTGTGTGCAGATACCCCCGTCCACCTTTGTTCGGGAATTTGATGCGCTGTCTCGACAATTTCTGTGGTCTGGCAACCTTCTTTCCTCAAAGTGGAGCTTGGTCAAGTGGGAGTCTGTTTGTAGGCCGAAGCATGCTGGGGGCCTTGGTCTTAGGTCTACGGCGTTTGTTGTCACTGCCTTGGCTGCCAAGCTGTATTGGAGGTGGTGTAACAATCTTGATCAGGATTGGGCTAAGATCCTGGCCCACAAGTATCTTCCTGGTGCTGATTGCCTCGATGTGCCGCGGCTTCCTTTGTTGGGTAAAGGTTCTTGTATTTGGGATACCCTTAAGAAGGGTGCACAGCTGATTAAGGAGGGCCTCTTTTGGATTTGTAATAGAGGCTCTGATGTTTTGTTTTGGCAGGACTCTTGGGATGGCCACCCTCCCATTCTTTCTAGTTTTCCTCAGCTTCAGCCTCTTTGTCATATTTTCTCTGAGGCCGGTTGGATTAAGGTGGAACATTTTAAAACTGTCAAGCGTATTGGGCAGGTGGTGGTGGCCTGCTGGAAGGACCCACAGGAGTGGCCCGTGGGTGGATCTGATGAGGATCGTGGTGTTCTTTCTAGAGTTTTGGAGGCTCGGCTTTGCAGCTCCCTTAATGGGAGGGATGTTCTGGCTTGGAATCCTAGTCCTAAGGGTAAATTTACTGTTGCCCAGGGCTATGCTATGCTTGACAGGAACTTATATGGCCCTGCTGAGGTGCACTGGTGGAAGAAGGTTTGGGACAACTTCTCTTGGCCCAAATGCAATTTTTTCTTATGGTTGGTTGTTCAGAGGAAGTGCCTCACTTGGGAAAATCTTCGAAAACGTGGCTTTCAGGGACCCTCTATTTGCCTTCTTTGTTCTCACAGTGAGGAGTGTTCCTCCCACTTGTTTTTTCTTTGCCCTTACTCTAGGGAGTTATGGCACAGATGGTGGGAGGCTTGGCATCATGGGTGTATTCATGCTACCTCCTTGATTGACTTTTGGGAAAGTTTGGGCCGACCACCAGCGAAGACTCCTTTCCTTCAAGTGGCCTGGTCTATTGGGCCTATTTTCATTCTTTGGAACCTTTGGTTGGAGAGGAACCGTAGAGTTTTTTGTGGCTCCAATTTGGGAAATCTTCATTTGTGGAAGAAGATAATTAGCAGGCTTCAGGAGACTATTTCGGCTAAGTGTGACATGGCTGAAAGTCTTGATCCTGGTGATCTTGATATTGTGCGGAATTTGGGCTTGGGGGTTAGTAACCAGGGTTGTCTTGCTGGCAGAAGGCCCCGTCAAGTTCGGCAACGTGTTCGTCGTGATGGGAAGTGGATGCCTCCCCCGGTGGGGGTCCTAAAGATTAATACTGATGGTTCTTCTCGTGGGAACCCTGGTCATGCTGGTGTGGGGGGTATTGGTAGAGGTAATGATGGTGGTGTGGTTTTTGTCTTCTCTAGTTACAAAGGGCAGCAGTCTAATAATCTGATGGAGGCCCTGGCTATTAAGATCGCTGTTGAGCGTGGATGCTCTTTGGGCTGGAGGAGGATCATCTGTGAGTCGGATTCTCAGATTGTTGTGGATTTGCTGAACAATCAAAGGTGGGATGATGTTAGCTGGCAATTGGCTTCTGTGGGCAGACAAATTTTGAGTCTTTGCAGCTCCTTGGATTCTGTCTCCTTTTGTCATATCCCTAGAGAGTGGAACAAAGTTGCCGATTGTCTAGCAAAGTGGGCCTCTGAGAATGTGGATGGCTGGGATATCAGTGGAAAGGATGAGCTTTCATCTGATTATCTTGAGACCCTTGAGGGGTTATTAGTGGAGGACATGATTAGGTAGTGTTGTTGCTGGTTGGTCTGGTGGTGTTCTGTTGTGGTGGGCCTTTGGCCCTTGCTTTGTACTTTGGTTCTGATTGAATAAAATTTTTACCCCTTTTTAAAAAAAAAAAAACTAAAACATCTAGTTTCATAGGAGTGTGTGCCCTTACCTAAGGAGACTTCTTATTTTTCTTCTACTCTAAAGGGCCTTCCTTTATCTTCTTTTATTTAGTCTTCTCAAGCTTCTCATGAATGTGTACATTGAATGCTTCTTTTTCTCTTTTAGTTTCTTCTTCTTTTGATGTGTCCACAATGTCCATTTTCTTCTTCTTAGCTTTAGCACTTTCCTCTTATGAAGAACCTTCACCACTCTCAGTAGCACTGCTTCTTCTCTTTCTTTTCAATTGTTCTTCATGCTCTAATCCTAGCTCAATTTCTTCTTCAACAACTCCACTTAGGTTTGTTTCCATGAAATATTTTTGTTTCTTTAGATCCTTGTAGAGATACCAAAGGTTGCTACAAGAGTCACATGTTTGGTTTAGTGGGAGTAATGATTTCTTCAACTACTAGAGCACTAGGCTCCACCTTCTTTCCTTTTCCAGAGATAGTAGTAGTTCTCAAGGACTTAGGAAATGTAGAGGTAGGGATGGAATTTGTTCTTGAAAATCTCCTAGGCTTAGAGGAATCACTTGCAAAATTGGCTTCTCTTGCTCTAGCCTCCTTAATTTTTTCTTTTGTGTAACATTCCTTTCTTTCCCATTCCTCTGTAGGTTTCCTTTCTTTTCTCTTCATTTTAGGTTTCTTCAATTCCAAATTCACCTTCCTTCACATGTCCCATATCTTTCTTGTGAGGGGTCCCTAGGACTTTTAAAAAATATGTCCACATATCCATTAACCTCATTTTCTAAAACTTCATAGCCAAGAGGTGCAATCCACACCATACTTGGTTTAACTACCTCATTGATGCACTCGCCAGTTGTAACAAGGAAAGTTATTTCCTTTGCATATTTCTCCACAAGTTATCAGGAAATTCTCTCCCTTTCATGCATCTTCTTTTGAAATATTACAAAGAATGTAGTCATGGAATCAACCTTAGCCTCTAAGTTTCCTAAGTTGTGCATGTAGTCTAGAATTTAATGTGCCACTGGTCTACTTTTTTCCCATATAACATATTTTCTTTCTTGAAGCTCTCTCATGAAGTAAAACAATAAACATACAACTAGAGTTCCAAACTTAAATGCATACTTATTTTCCCTTGTTAGCTTTAAATTCTCAAGAATTTGTTGAGAAAGCAAATCACATAGATCAAAGTCTTTTCCATTTACTACCATTTCATGTGCAACATAGATAGTTGTGGGTGAAACTAAATTTTCTCTGTTTGTAAAATACATCTTATGACTAGATCAACATGGAAGCATATCTGACAACAGGATTCTAGATAGGTTTATTCATTAAAACCCTTTTGTCAAAGTTTGTAGCAATAAGATCGATAACATCTTCATTCTTCATAGACTTAAGTACCATTATAGGTCTAGTATCATACTACGTAGTAACATCCTTAATCACTTGCTTGGTTATCAGTCTAGGAATATAAGTCCATAGGAACCTTTCATGAAGTCTTCTCAATACTATCCTCAAATTTTTTTAGCACAACTGAAATTAGGAAACTAGTTCCAAACATCTAGCTTCTTTCACACTAGATTAACATATTTTGATTTCACAAGGTGATTATCTCCAGTAGGATCATTGGTCCAAATTTTTGTGATTCTCAGGTGATTATATTCTTCCAATTTCCCATGTATGTAAGCCCTACTATCTTCTATAGGCCAAACCCTATATGGAATACTTGAGAAGGCATTGTTAGGGTAATCAAATACTTTAATTGGATACCTCTTAAACTTTGGTCTAGGCCTCTTAGTGATGTTAAAAAAAATTGGGAGATAGCCATTTAACCTTGATTCAAGCTCAAATACTTTTGAAATTAGTGCTATTTTAAACCCACAAGGCATAGTAACTCGTAAATACCTTTTATGCACACAAAAAATATCTAGGGTTAGAGTATTCTACACCAATTTTGGTTTGAATAGCCTTCAAATCACCTTCAACTTGCTTTGCTTTCTTCAAATGTAAAAATTTGATTAAAATAGACTTAGTAACTCACTCCAATTAGTAACACACTTGAATCACCTTCAACTTGATTTTCTTTCTTCAAAGGTTAAAATTTGATTAAAACAGACTTAGTAACTCACTCGAATCACCTTCAACTTGCTCTGCTTTCTTCGAATGTAAAAGAATTGATTAAAATAGACTTAGTAACTCACATTAAATCTTTTTGATCTTTCCTAATTCCATTTCTTTAGTTTTGTATATTTCTCTTTATTAATAATACCAACAATTATCTTTCCTATATTTATAGACTCCACTTGACAAGCGCAATAGCCCAACAAAGGCACAAGGCCTGCAAGCACTTTGGCTCAGCAAGAGTTTGAACCATGGTGGCTGCCACTACAACCAGGCAACTTGACCACCAAACCATGCCCTTATCAGCTGATTAGATCTCCCATTATAATCATGTTTCTCTTACAATTACTAAGTTAATATCCATAATTACTTTACCAACTATTAAATCTTCACTATTATAATTACATAGTTGATTTTTATAATATTTCATTATACTCTTAATTTATTTTATTTAATAATACAAAAGCAATATTTAATTAGTTGCAATATTATTTATTTTCCATGGCATTCACAATGGTAATTTTCAATAATATTCAAATTCACCTCTTAAGTAATTAGTGGTTACTAGTAATCTTCATTTCCCATGATATTTACAATAATGATTTTCAATCATATTTAAATTTACCTCTTAAAGAATTAGCAATTCCAATAATATTATTTTTATGATTAATTTTATTTTCTCTTCAAATAATAATTAATATCTTCTAGAGAACACATAATTAGTTTTATATTAAACTCAATTTTAAATTTATTATTACACACTCAACATTTTTTTTTAATTGAGAAAAATGTTGAGGTTACAATGAAAATGTAGTGAAAAACTCATAATATTAACTGTTTACACGCTCAACATTTGTATTGCTCCATTTATTATTATTCACCAAACCAAAAACTCATAATATTAACTGTTTACACCTACCAATTTAAAATTCTATAATAAAATTTTCCTTGATATAAATAGTTGTCAAAGTCTACCCAAACAGTAAAAAATGTAATAAAATAAATGATAATATTTAGCCAATAGGCTATTTGTGTCAACTTTTCCCAGAATTTTCGTCAGCCTCGCTGGTTTTTAGGTTTCCAGCAACCGAGGACAAGGTGGCAGGTGGGTTATAAGTTTGGCAAAAAAATTTGTCAACCTCTCAGATTTTTTTGCTTCTGGTAATCGTAAAAAAGGTGGCAGAGGTGGTTGTTGGCTACTTTGGGAATTGGGTGGCATTTTTCAAGCCGCATGGATAGAGAAGGCTGCAGAAATTAAACATTAGTTTATGTCAACATTAATTGTTGTATGCTTTGCGTGTATTAGGGATTGTTGTAATAACAACTGCCCTTTAACACCTCAAGGAACAAAATGAATGGGTGATCCCATAATAGTGGTTTACAATTTTTGGCCAAACTGGACACTGAAATTATTATTTTTAACTAAATCTTCACATTCAGGCACCTATAGCGGCTAAACTGTGAGGAATTTGAAGATGGTGCAAAGTAGAGTCTCATCAAATTTTGATTGTAGATTCTAAAAAAAAAAATTCAAAAATTTTGGAATCAAATTGCACTTCTTTTTCCATCTCCCAATCTGAGATGTTTTTCAGAAAACAACATTTTTGTCTCAAGAGGTATTTATTTTTTGTGGATGGATGCTAATTTTAATCTTCTTTCATCGCTATATCCTTCAGGTCTTATGTTCAGTGTCTATATCAATACTAATCATTCTATCTATTCATTTGATCCCCAAAGCTAAATGAAAGTGATTTTTTTATCCCAGCATTTTTGATGAGTGTAGGGAGGCATTTATGGTATGGTTTAAAACTGGTGAGGTTCTATCCAAGGGGTTTTGATCTAAGGTGATTTGGTCAAGAGCCCTCTTCAATTTAAATCCTTAAAATATAACTTTTTAAGACTTAAATCATTATATTTTCTAAAAATATGTGATTTCAGCTAAAACCCGTTCCTCTCAGGAATTGTAAACCACTATTGTGACAACACCGGAATGTTGGTAAATTTTCAATGAGGTATTGTTTGGTGTCATTATGTTGCTATACCCACTATGAGAGTAGAGAGTGATGAGGGTTAGCTTATGTGAGGGTACAATCTAGATTAAGTTTTTTGCAGCTTCTGTGAAGGTGAGTGGATGTTATTTTGTGTTTTTAGCAAGGGAGGGTGGTTAGAAATGGAAAAGAAATGTGTTGATTGTGATAGTATTTTTCCTATTTTTGTGCAGGAAAGTTGGCAAGAAGATGTTTGCTTCAAGCGAGTGGGAGAAGGTGCATGTGGAATAACCCCTCAAAGATATTATTTGATTTTTGGTTGGTGATTATATTACTTTATCTGCAATTTAAGGTATTGTTGATTGTTTCAAATACCTTGCCTGATATATGGTTCTCGTTTCCTGTGAGTGGTTTTGCATGGACTTGATATTGTGATTTTTTGTGGGATTTTTTTTATGGCTTCCATTATCTGCGTATGTTTGGAGGCTTTGAGAAACAAGGCAGTGTGGAGAAAGCTAGGGGAAAGGGGTTTGTTTGAAACGGTTGGCAAGAGGTGCATATGTAGAAAAAAATGTTTCCCATATTGTTTCATTAGATTTTCCATAAGGTGTTGTTGTGTATAGTTTTATTGCTTAAGCTATATTATTACATTTTGGAGAAGGTGTTGTTGGAAAGTCTATATTTTTTCAATTTTGGAGGATATTTGTAATACCCCCATGTTACTAATACTTTTATTATTATTTGTTACTCTTATGTGTGAGCTTGATTCTAATTTCTAATGGTGGTTAGTTCACCATTTTGGTGTGTGAGGATGCCTCCTGTATTGGGGAACCTTATTTCCTCTTGTTTACCGGCTTCCAGGAGTAAGCCGATTTTATGAGGGGGAGGATGTAATACCCCTCCTCTTACTGTTAGGATTTATTATTTTTCTATGCGTTTGTTTGCTACTTGTGACTATGATGGTACTGTTATTGTGTGATTTGGTTAGTTAGACTTTTGATGATGTTATTCCATTGGTAGACATGATCATTTCATATGACATTGTGGTTGGTAATGTTAGTTGATTTTCAGAATTATATTATGATGCAGTGATTTAATTAGATATGTTACGCGATGATTGTTTGTTAGAAATGTTGATTTATTGTTTATATAATAATTGTTAGAATAGGTGTGATGAAGGACAATATGGCAAACGAGTGCCCTGTTATGTTGTGAATCCTTCTCATAATGCAGTACTTTAATTTAATGCTTCGATTTTATATATATATGCATGCACATGTACACGACTTCGTCTGTATGCAGGATTTGCAGGTACAAGTCTCGATTCCACCTACTTCGGTAGGACAGGGCGAGCACCAATAGCCCAACGGTTAAATGTTGAAAACAGAGGTGACGATGAAGTCATCTCGTCCCATGATGTCAGACCATCTCATTTGTTGGGTATTGTTTATTTTGTGTAATGGTCGTCATTGTGTTTTGTGTTATGTGTTTTTTTGTATGTTACTTAGGGTGGCATTTTATAAGTAATGATTTATTTTATCTAAATGATTGAAATAATTGTTGATCTTAATGTTGATTTATTTGTATGAAAATATTTAAATGTTTTATTTAATTTTATAAGGTCATGTGTTTTATTAAATGATAATTATAATATTAAATTGTGTTAACTATTTTAATCAATTATCTGGTGGAGGATAATTATTAGAATAATTTATTTAAATTAAATAAGTAATGTGATTTGCAAGTAAAGTTGCAAAAATAGAAATTAAAACAATAAAACAAATAAAAGAATGAAAAAGTTGTGAGAGCAAGTAAGAATCAGATATGGGTAAAAAGCTTGCTATTAAAGAATTAATTTATTTTATTTTTGTTTTTTAGAGTTTTTGAAAAAGAATGGACAATGTCTTTTATTTGAATTAAGAATTTCTTAGTAATTTTTGGGGGGGAGACAGCGGATTATTTGAGACAGAAGTTGTGCAAGTTAATGGTTCAGTACTGTTGAGTTTTCTAGAGTTTTTAGGAAGATATTTCAATCTTTTGCTACATTTTGAGGAGAGTTTTAGAAAGGGTTTTGCAATCTTTTGTTAGTATTATTCTGGAGTCTTCTGAACAAAGAATCGGATTCGAGTTTGAACACGAAATCTTGGAGAGGAGATTTTGAAGCAAGAATGAGAAGCACTTCGTAGAGGCCATCAGGATCGAGCTAGCTTCATCAGATTCTTGAGAGCGTAGGACTACAGGTTCCACCCTCTCTCTTCTTGATTGTTTTGAATCTGTAAAAAGAATAGAAATGTGATTTAAATCAATCCTTTTTTGTAAAAGAAATGTTTAGAAAATTAGACTTAAATGATTTAGTTTGTAAAAAAAAGAAAATAAATAAATCATTAGGTTTTCTTTATATGAAAGTTTCTTTTTAAATTCAAAATCATTTTGTTTTATTGCAAGTGAACGGAAAAATAATTCAGTTGAATTCCATTGAAAATGCCCAATTTCTCTCTATTAATTTACTGTGGGAAAAGGATCAATCTTTTTCTTTTTATGGCTTTGAAATATTATGTTGATAATCAATAATATTTATATATATATAATGTAAATATATATGCTGTTCAGTTTTTACACATAAAATTATGTTCTTTATGGTTAACTATTTTTAATTTTATATATATTATTATTAGATATATATCAATAGATTTAAATTTACGTTTTTTCGTATTCAGCTGTTAAATCGAAATGAAGAGAAACGAATTTATGAATTTAAGTTTTCATTGTTCGTATTTAAAATAAAAATATTGTAATGAATAATATTTAAGTTATATGGGGGTTAGGGAGGGGACGGCTGGGTCGTACCCCGCCCCTGTCCCATGTGGGCCGCGACAGCGTACAGCAGCCATAAGGCTGCTGTACCAGCTGTGGCGGGTTTACCAAGCCATGGCTATGGTATTATATGTTATGACATTTCTTTATTTATTTTCATTTTATTTTATTTTATTTTTATTTTTACTTTTTTATTTTTTAAAAAATTTCGTGTGATATGTATATTATAATCCTTTAACCTTTATTTTATTTTATTTTTATTAGTTAGTTTTAATATATATATATAAAAGCGTATTATCCTATTAAAATTCTTTATAGAGTTATTTTAAATGAAATTTTACTTGTTATAAATAATTTTATAAATAAAAGTTAATTGGCAAGAATTATTTTTATTATTATTTATTCAGTGTGGCTATATATTTTAATATTTATATATATTTATATTTTTATATGTATTTATAATTTTCAAAATATAATTATAATGAATTTTATAAATAAATTATAATGAATTTATGTAATGTTATTTATTCAAAAATGGATTATAATTATTTAATTTTAATGTTAGTTTATTATATTATGAATATAATTTCGTATTGGAGTTGAATATCCAATGTTGTTTTATTCGAGAAATTTTGATATATTTTAAAACGGCACTGTTTATTATTGTTTTGGTTAAAGTAATTTGTTAGGCAAGAATTAGACTTTAACTGTGATTGTAGACCTTGTTGAGACAATTGTATTTAATTACATAATCGGGATTGGAATCAAGCGTAATGGTGCAACCTTGTAAATGTAATCTGAATTTTCTTTTTATGTTATGGTTTTCTTTGTTTAGTGTTGTCGATGTGGGAACCGTGCTGGTCTGTGAAAACCTTGTTCCAGAGGCTTGTTATTTAGAGTGTTATTCGCCCTTGTTTATGATTTTGAGCGTTATTGGTGTTATGTTAGGAAGGGTTGAATGAGTTTGTAAGACTTTTTCTTATGAGTAATTGTGGGATCGTTAATTCCTCGTGTCTCTGGTTTTGGTTTTATGATTTATATGTGTTAGTTCAACCCTTGCCTACTTTGAGATATGTTAAGGATCATAGGAGGGAGAGTGGCTCTTCGTGGGCGCCGACACCTTAGGATGAGGAAGGGCTCAGGATAACCCATGAAAGAGTAGTTAAACAAGTGATAACCTAAACAATAGAATCTAGTGGGTTGGGTAGTAAAAAAAACACAAGATAATAAAACATTGGATTCCTCGGCTATGCCCTAGGGCTACCATAGACTAGTGATAGACTGAGAAGGTCGTGGTCGGCAAAGTCATAGTCTCATCTTCACGAGAGATTATCGGCTCCGCATTAGCTACCCTATGGTGTCAGCGCCTTAGTTAGGAGGTAGGGCCAGGAGATCCATAGATGGGTGCCAGCACCTCAGTTGGAGGAAGGCCCATGGGAATCCCATGAGAGCTATGCGATGACACTCTCCACTTGACACCCTTGTGCATTGTTTGTAGTTGCCTTTGGATATTGTATCTGTATGTTGTTTAGAGGCTGAAATCAGTGGGATCTCAGTTCCTGTGCCTGTTGTGTGGTGTCTCCTCTGTGTGTATTTTGGATGTTGTTGCGGTTCTTCTGGATATTGTATCTTTATGATGCTTTTGATTCTTGTGAATTTGTTTCATGATTGCTAATTGGTGATACTTCATGTTATTGTGATGAGTTCTTAGTTGTAACTTGTTATGTGATTTGTGATCGTTGATGGTTGTTCATTGTATGCTTTGAGTTGTACTTGTTTTTGTATCATGTTGTTGTTGAGTCGGTTTGACATGCATGGTTGGGTTCACTTCCTCGTCACCTCTGAGCATGGGGAGTGAGTTACTTGTAATTCACATGGTTGGGTGGAATGTGCTCTGCACCCGTTGGGTTCGCCATCAACATCTTGGCTTCTCAGCATTCCCACAGTTGGAGTTGTACCAATATTCACTTTGTATTTCAGATTTCATTGTATTTGTAGCATCCCACATGTTTTGGGGAAAATTCAATTAAATTCAATTATTAGAGACGGTAATGTAACATTAAAACAATGATGTAATAGCTAGGATTATTTGTATCTTTATTAAGAGATTTATCATGGATGTAATTATGCGATGTTTATTATTCTCTCATCATGGTTTTGGATATATCCTTATTCATGGTTATTTTAATATAAATAATATTGTTGCAATCTTTATCTTTATTTTCATTTAGTTGTTGCGATGTAACCTCGCGTGCCCCAGAGAACTAAGTGTGTTAATGTTATGTAATGTGCTATGTTATTATGGTTAAGTGTTATTACATGTTTAATTTAATTATTTAAAAAAAAATTATTTGCATTGTGTGTGTGTTCTCTGGGGTTTGCACGACGGGCGTTACAACTTGGTATCAGAGCATGGGTTCATACTCTGGGCACTATGTGTGCTCACTATGTAACCTTGCATTTTGTCCCTAGAGTCTAGAGTTTCATTTTTTTTGTTGTGTTTGTTGTGAACCTAAGTTTCTTCCGTTAGTTGATCTCAGGGCAATGGTGCAGGAAACTGATGGGAAAGGATAGGACCCTCGGTGTAGTGCACAATGCACCGATATCCTTCCTATCAAGGATGCACTATGAAGCCTTGTGCCATTATGTTGACTTGTCTGCTCATTCTTGTAGGAGTGTGTGTTTGCATGTGTATGGTTTTTGGCGTGTTCTTTGTGTGGTTGTTGTGTGCTTACTCTTATCTATTTAATGGCTTCCTAGAGTAATCCATATCCTTGGGGGGAGGATGTAATACCCCCATGTTAATAATACTTTTATTATTATTTGTTACTCTTATGTGTGAGCTTGATTCTAGTTTCTAATGGTGGTTAGTTCACCGTTTTGGTGTGTGAGGATGCCTCATGTATTGGGGAACCTTATTTCCTCTTGTTTACCAGCTTCCAGGAGTAAGCCGATTTTATGAGGGGGAGGATGTAATACCCCTCCTCTTACTGTTAGGATTTATTATTTTTCTATGTGTTCATTTGCTACTTGTGACTATGATGGTACTGCTATTGTGTGATTTGGTTAGTTAGACTTTTGATGATGCTGTTATTCCATTGGTAGACATGATCATTTCATATGACATTGTGGTTGGTAATGTTAGTTGATTTTCAGAATTATATTATGATGTAGTGATTTAATTAGATATGTTACGTGATGATTGTTAGTTAGAAATGTTGATTTATTGGTTATATAATAATTGTTAAAATAGGTGTGATGAAGGACAATATGGCATCACTCATTCGCGAGTGCCTTGTTATGTTGTGAATCCTTCTCACAATGCAGTACTTTAATTTAATGCTTCGATTATATATATATATATGTATGCGCATGTACACGACTTCATCTGTATGCAGGATTTGTAGGTACAAGTCTCGATTCCACCTGCTTCGGCAGGACAGGGCGAGCACCAATAGCCCAATAGTTAAATGTTGAAAACAGAGGTGACGATGAAGTCATCTCGTCCCATGATGTCAGACCATCTCGTTTGTTGGGTATTGTTTATTTTGTGTAATGGTCGTCATTGTGTTTTGTGTTATGTGTTTTGTCGTATGTTACTTAGGGTGGCATTTTATAAGTAATGATTTTTTTTTTAAATGATTGAAATAATTGTTGATCTTAATGTTGATTTATTTGTATGAAAATATTTAAATGTTTTATTTAATTTTATAAGGTCATGTGTTTTATTAAATGATAATTATAATATTAAATTGTGTTAACTATTTTAATCAATTATCTGGTGGAGGATAATTATTAGAATAATTTATTTAAATTAAATAAGTAATGTGATGTGCAAGTAAAGTTGAAAAAATAGAAATTAAAACAATAAAACAAATAAAAGAATGAAAAAGTTGTGAGAGCAAGTAAGAATACAGATCTGGGTAAAAAGCTTGCTTTTAAAGAATTAATTTATTTTATTTTTGTTTTTTAGAGTTTTTGAAAAAGAATGGACAATGTCTTTTATTTGAATTAAGAATTTCTTGGTAAGTTTTCGGGTGGAGACGGAGGATTATTTGAGATAGAAGTTGTGCAAGTTAATGGTTCGGTACTGTTGAGTTTTCTGGAGTTTTTAGGAAGATATTTCAATCTTTTGCTACATTTTGAGGAGAGTTTTAGAAAGGGTTTTGCAATCTTTTGTTAGTATTATTCTGGAGTCTTCTAAACAAAGAATCGGATTCGAGTTCGAACACGAAATCTTGGAGAGGAGATTTTGAAGCAAGAATGAGAAGCACTTCGTAGAGGCCATCGGGATCGAGCTAGCTTCATCAGGTTCTCGAGAGCGTAGGACTACAGGTTCCACCCTCTCTCTTCTTGATTATTTTGAATCTGTAAAAAGAATAGAAATGTGATTTAAATCAATCCTTGTTTGTAAAAGAAATGTTTAGAAAATTAGACTTAAATGATTTAGTTTGTAAAAAAAAGAAAATAAATAAATCATTAGGTTTTCTTTATATGAAAGTTTCTTTTTAAATTTGAAATCGTTTTGTTTTATTGCAAGCGAACGGAAAAATAATTCAGTTGAATTCCGTTGAAAATGCCCAATTTCTCTCTATTAATTTACTGTGGGAAAATGATCAATCTTTTTATTTTTTATGGTTTTTAAATATTATGTTGATAATCAATAATATTTATATATATATTTTAAATATATGCTGTTCAGTTTTTACACATAAAATTATGTTCTTTATGGTTGAGTAACTATTTTTAATTAAATATATAAATATATATATATATATATAATTAGATATATATCAATAGATTTAAATTTACATTTTTTCGTATTCAGCTGTTAAATCGAAATGAAGAGAAACGAATTTATGAAGTTAAGTTTTCATTGTTCATATTTAAAATAAAAATAAATTGTAATGAATAATATTTAAGTTATATGGGGATTAGGGAGGGGACGGCTGGGCCATACCCCGCCCCTATTCCATGTGGGCCGCGGCAGCCACACCAGTCCTTACGGACTGCTGTGCGCTACGGACTGCTGCGCACAACGCTCTGTAAGGACTGTTGTACCAGTTGTGGCGGGTTTACCAAGCCATGGCTATGGTATTATATGTTATGATATTTCATTATTTATTTTCATTTTATTTTAGTTTATTTTTATTTTTTTTTAAATTTCGTGTGATATGTATATTATAATCCTTTAACGTTTATTTTATTTTATTTTTATTAGTTAGTTTTAATATATATATATATATATAAAGCGTATTATCCTATTAAAATTCTTTATAGAGTTATTTTAAATGAAATTTTACTTGTTATAATTAATTTCATAAATAAAAGTTAATTGACAAGAATTATTTTTATTATTATTTATTCAGTGTGGCTATATATTTTAATATATATATATATATTTATATTTTTATATGTATTTATAATTTTCAAAATATAATTATAATGAATTTTATAAATAAATTATAATAGTTTATGTAATGTTATTTATTCAAAAATGGATTATAATTATTTAATTTTAATGTTAGTTTATTATATTATGAATATAATTTCGTATTGGAGTTGAATATCCAATGTTGTTTTATTCTAGAAATTTTGATATATTTTAAAACAGCACTGTTTATTATTGTTTTGGTTAAAGTAATTTGTTAGGCAAGAATCAAACTTTAACTATGATTGTAGACCTTGTTGAGACAATTGTATTTAATTACATAATCGGGATTGGAATCAAGCGTAATGGTGCAACCTTGTAAATGTAATCTGAATTTTTTTTTTATGTTATGGTTTTCTTTGTTTAGTGTTGTCGATGTGGGAACCGTGTTGGTCTGTGAAAACCTTATTCCAGAGGCTTGTTATTTAGACGTTTATTCACCCTTGTTTATGCTTTTTAGCGTTATTGGTGTTATGTTAGGAAGGGTTGAATGGGTTTGTAAGACTTTTGATTATGAGTAATTGCGGGATGGTTAATGCCTCATGTCTCTGGTTTTGGTTTTATGATTTATATGTGTTAGTTCAACCCTTGCCTGCTTTGAGATATGTTAGGGGTCATAGGAGGGAGAGTGGCTCTTTGTGGGCGTCGGCACCTCAGGATGAGGAAGGGCTCAGGAAAACCCACAAAAGAGTAGTTAAACAAGTGATAACCTAAACAATAGAATCTAGGGGGTTGGGTAGTAAAAAAAACACAAGATAATAAAACATTAGATTCCTCGGCTATGCCCTAGGGCTACCATAGACTAGTGATAGACTGAGAAGGCCGTGGTCGGCAAAGTCATAGTCTCATCTTCACGAGAGATTATCGGCTGGGCATTAGCTACCCTATGGTGCCAGCGCCTCACTTGGAGGAAGGGCTAGGAGAATCCCATGAGAGCTATGCGATGACACTCTCCACTTGAAACCCTTGTGCGTTGTTTGTTGTTGCCTCAGGATATTGTATCTGTATGTTGTTTTCAAGGGCTAGGGAATCCATAGATGGGTGTCGGCGCCTTAGTTGGAGGAAGTGCCAGGGGATCCCATGAGAGCTATGTGATGACCCTCTCCACTTGACACCCGTTTGCCTTGTTTCTGGTTGCCTCTGGAATTTGTGTACTGAATTGTTGTTTTAGACTTATATGGAATCATGTTCTTTTTATTGTTCAGATTTCTTTGAAAATGTATTTTGGATGCTGTTACAGTTCTTCTGGATATTGTATCTTTATGATGCTTTTGATTCTTGTGAATTTTTTTCATGATTGCTAATTGGTGATACTTCATGTTATTGTGATGAGTTCTTAGTTGTAGCTTGTTATGTGATTTGTGATTGTTGATGGTTGTTCATTGTATGCTTTGAGTTGTACTTGTTTTTGTATCATTTTGTTGTTGAGTCGGTTTGGCATGCATGGTTGGGTTCACTTCCTTGTCACCTCTGAGCATGGGGGGTGAGTTACTTGTAATTCACATGGTTGGGTGGAACGTGCTCAGCATTCCCACAGTTGGAGTTGTACCAGTATTCACTTTGTATTTCAGATTTCATTGTATTTGTAGCATCCCACATGTTTGGGGAAAATTCAATGTAATTCAATTATCAGAGACGGTAATGTAACATTAAAACAATGATGTAATAGTTAGGATTATTTGTTTCTTTATTAAGAGATTTATCATGGATGTAATTATGCGATGTTTATTATTCTCGTATCATGGTTTTGGATATATCCTTATTCATGGTTATTTTAATATAAATAATATTGTTGTAATCTTTATCTTTATTTTTGTTTAGTTGTTGCGATGTAACCTCGTGTGCCTCAGAGAACTAAGTGTGTTAATGTTATGTAATGTGCTATGTTATTATGGTTAAGTTTTATTACATGTTTAATTTAATTATTTAAAAGAAAATTATTTGCATTGTGTGTGTGTTCTCTGGGGTTTGCAGGATGGGCGTTACAATATTATGTTGAGAAAGGACTATTTTTTTTATGGGTTTGTTACTGTCAACTTTTGTAGGCATTTTTTTTAATATTTGTGTTTGGTGGCTATGTTTGTAATAGAATTAAATTGTAGAGGATATGGAGTTTTTATTGATTGTTCTTGTATAGCTTGGCTTATATTGTGGCTTTCTACATGTGGGTGGTTGTAGAAAGTGATGTTTGATTTATGGCTTTCATTTTCTATTTTGGTTGGAACAGATAAAAAAATAATTAATGTTGTTGATTCTATGTTCAAAAGTTTGTATTTTTTTAATTTGCGGGGAGATTGTCTTCAGAAAGGAGTGTTTGTTGTATGGGTTTGTTAGTGTGAAGCTTCGTAGGTGTTGATGGTGTTTTCTGCACAGCAACAACTCAGACAGAATGCAATATTCTATCTCTCTTGAAAGGTAATCTTCAACAATAAATTGCTGAAAACCACCCCAAGGTCTCTCGGGTGTTAGGTCATAACAATGCATAAAACAACTCAGATGAAATGTGAAATTGCTGGTAATCACAATCGGACCTTACTACGAGCAAACTGTATCCTTTCAATTTATCAGATCTGACAATATGGTGATCTTAAAACCTTAATTCTAACCGAATAATAAAGAAAAAGCAAAAGATAGGGATGCAAGGAAGTGATAAAAATATATAGGTCTTGAAAAGGACAACTGATACAACGACATATATGCGGAATGGACACATCTCGGAAATAACCAGTTCACGTTAGAGCCCGCAAACAATCTTCACAAGAATAATTACACAATCATACAGGAATCTGATTTTCAAATCATAGACTTGCATCTACAACCCGAACTTAAAGCATTTAAATATGGTCGGAGTTGACACCGATACTACTATTCGGATGATTCTTGGGGTATGAACTGAGGAGATAGCTACCAACATTCAAATATGAAATCATATACCTTTGTCAACTAGGCTTAATTTGTCTTATTATTGAGCCTGAATCTTCAGGCAGTTTAAGATGGAGACAAGAACCGTAGCAGATGATATGACAAGGTTTCGCAGGAATACAGTAATGTTCAATTGCATTAATCTCACACTAGCTCTTGCAACAATTCAACTATTCTGAATATGATATTTGCTTCAAGAAATTCTAAAACTCTAACTATTGCTCTTGCTAATCTCTATTACAGTCTTGCTAATGTCTATATCAATTTTTCTGAACTGAACCCTTACAATGAGGCAAAAATGCCAACTTATACCAAAATTCCCCTCAAAACATGTCGGCCCAGCCAAACATTTTACAAAATAATAAAACCCGCCAAAACAGGTCGGCCAAGGAAACAAACTAAGGCACACATTTAATGCCATCTGTCGAGTCGTGAGGCCTGATCCCAAAATTACGGTCCAATGCATGCCCTATGATAATAGGGAAGCACAAATCTTGAGGTTAACACTAACTGCTGCTCCCTTTGTCTTTCCTCTGCGCTGGTGACCCCTGGACCTTCAAAAATACTCCCTCCAGCTCAGTAACAGGTGGCAATGGCAAAACCTTGAGCCGACATTTAATCGCATCAATTCCCTCATTGGATCGCTCAATGGTTTTCTTCCAGTCCTCCTTGCTGGCCATGTACCTGTCTATCACTGCCAAGTAGGTAGCTGCATCATCAAACATATGGCCGGTGACAACCTCATCAGAATCTAGGGCATAAACCTCATGCCACCACTCCTTCAACTGATCCAAACTCGGGTACTTGGGAGCTATTTTATTCCTCCCTGTCATGACTTCAAAAAAAGCAATGCAACCATCATAGATTGCAGTAAGGTCGGGATCAATAAATTTTCTTCATTTAAACATCTTTTTCGGGCTTCCTTGCACGATCACACTTAATCACCTGAACCATTCCCATAGTTCATCCAATCTGAAGGGAAAATTCCATCCTTGTGATCCTTGCCATGTCCAAGAATTATCTTTGTCTTCTGCAGCAGGAGGTCGACATCATTCTTATCCCGAGAGAGGATGCTCTCTAATAGTTCCTTTCCCCGGACTGCATGCTTGCCAACAGACAGCATCTCCTTAATAGCTTCATCTCCTTTCTTGGACATCCATCCAACGGTTAGTGGCAGCTTCTTATGAGAGAGCCTTCATCTTTTCAATGCCGGAGATTGTCTCCTTTGGCAGAAATCCCGGAGTAGCAGAGGAGGACGGATGGAGAGACTGTAGAGGCCTCATGACCTCTTCCAGGCATTTCCTCAACCTTTCATTCTCTCTTTTCAGTTCTCATTTTGACTGGGTCTCCTTTTTCAGTCTGTCAACAATTACGGCACTTGACCCCTCAAATTCCTCAATATCCTGCTCTAAGGAGGCCGGCCCAAGGTTAATGGTTTGGACGTTGTAATCCTGGCCTGTTACCTCATCTCTTGTTTTGTCTGCAGCAGGGGTGGCAATGTGAACTACTCGGTTATGCACTTCATCTCTTTCTACCCGAGAAATCACCTTTGCAGCCTTCTTCTTCTTCCCTTTACCAATCTGAGACAACATTTCATCCCAGTCAAGAGGAGTGTCCTCTACAATCACCTGTTTCTTCTTTGTAATTTCTTTCTCTAGCCAGTCCGGGGCTACGGGGTCTGTCTGGATTCCCTCTGTTCTGGTTTCTCCCGAATCCTCTGTGGCTTTCTCCTCTTCTGCTACTGTCACCTCGACTTCCTCCTCAGTTGTTGCCTTGTCATCTTCTTTTTCCGGAGGTTGTTCACCTTGGTCGATTTCCTCAAATCCCCAATTCTAGATACCGTGATGAGTCAAGCGGTAGGCTTTCCTCAGAGTTCATGATCATGTGCTCTCACTTTCTCAGGAGAATCGTATCTTTGCACCAAAGGAAGTGTGCCCTTTCCTCTTGTTTCACATGTTTCGATAGCCTCACTGAATAATGTTCCTTCTTTGAATGGTTCTGCCTCTCCGCCGATTTCCTATTCATCCGGATTCTCTGGTTCTGTTACACTCTGTGGAGGAGAGACAGGCTTGTCCTGTTCTTTAGCTGGCAATATTGGAGAAGAATCCCTGGGTTGTGCGGCATCCTTTGGGGAAGGAGTTCTGGATCTTCTGGTATACACTTTGGTCTTCTCCCCTCCGGAGCTCTCCACATCCACAACTGGAGGTTCATCCTCCGAAGCAGTTTGGTCTTTCTTCTTGGCCACCCTTGTAGTTCTGGCTTTCTTTGGCGGCGGAGGAGCATCCTCTCCTTCAGCTTTCTCTGCTTCCTCCTCATCCGAGGACTTGCTGATGGTCAGGGTCTTCCACCTGCGTTTTCCAATTGGTTTCCTCTTCATTGCAGGCTCAGCCCCCTTAGGACCTCTTACTTTAATCTTGAATGGCGAGGTCTTTGCTGATTTCCCTTTGGTGTCCTCTTGGGATTCCTCAGTAGACATGGGGTTGAATTCCCCATCAAATCAAAAGTACATGGCACATTAGCATTTTCCAATACCGGACTTTGTGTTTTATCTAGGAAAAATGAGATTTTCAGCAGCACGGAGCCATCAAGTCTTCCAACTCATTACCTCAGACTCCTCCAATCAATATCACCTTGTGACTGTCACTTGATGGGCTCATGGCGATGATCTGGACTAGTTTTCCATCATCATCCGGCCCTGATCAGGAATGACTTCACCTTTATCGTCTATTGGCCTCTGGTAGGAATACCTTTTCTTCCTTGCATCAAGGTCATCCTTGATGTTGACCCAGTAATCCTCCAAATCCTCCTTATGCCTAAATTCCCGGGTAGCTCTTTTATGTGCCTCTCCGGTTATATCAAAGTTCATTCTCTTTGAGTGGAAAGAGAATCCATATGCGGCCAACTCCTCACCTGCAGTGTGAGCTGATTGGATGGACGGGCACATCTCCCCCACGCCAATCCCAAGAGGGAAGTCACCTCCAAAACCAGTCTTATGCTTCTCCCTCTTCACCACTACATCAAACTCACAAATTTGTCTTACGACCTCCAGGAGCACTATGTGCTCAGTGGGATACCTAGGCAATCTGTAGGGTGCAACAGGGCATCCGTCAATCCGGAGATAAGTGAAAGTGGGGAACTGGATGAACCAAGCCCCGTAATTCTTAATCAATCCTTTGGCCCCATCGGACAATCTGATATGTTCCGCATTCTGAAGGGTCCCGGTAATGTGCATTGTAAATGCATCATTAGCCCTCCTATAATCTCTGTGTCCCAAATGTAGTTCCAGATAGACCTCGTAGATGATGTCTTGTCCAATGGTTCCCACCGGAGTCAGTCCCTTGTAAGGATAGGAGATGGCCAGTACATATATGACATAGGAGGACATGGTGAACTTCTTTCCCTCCAAGACATTCCTTAATTGTTTGTCTATTTCTGCACTGATGAGACCTGCCCAATGATAATTTGTCCCTTGGCCCACCTTGGTGATCACATGGACCATCCAACTTTCCAATACTCCGGCAGTTTTAAGCCCGGCCACCCTGCTCAACAGTGTAATAGCATCATAGATATCAGGCCTGAACTTCACCCTGTGCAACTGTTTGGGCAATTTGGAGTGGTGGGATTTTGGCTTATCCAGCCATGAATTGATAAGCTGTTGAGCCTTAACTGGCTCGTTCTCATAGTATGTTCGAGCTGTGTCAATGTTTAAAGCACAGACCGAGGGGAGATCCGGCATGCTGAAGGCCCGGGCAATAGATGCTGGACTGAAATTGGCCAAGACTCGTCTCTCAGTGCTGACCACCATCTGCGTATCAAAAGCGTACTGCCTAGCACACTCCAAGATCAACTCGTAGCACTGGACTGCTGGAGGGAATCCTGCCACATGCACCAACCCCGAATTCATCATTCCTTGCCTCAAAGGTGACTGGTCCTTCTCAGCTGTTCTTTGTTTGAATTCCTCATAGCGCCAGGCACCGACGTTGGTATCGGACACATCAGCCCACACGGAGGATATCTTGCTCTCTGGAACCTGACTTTTCATGTCCAATCTTAACCTTTCTGTCTCAGAAACTGAAGATGCCCCGACACCACCTTTGGACTTCCCAGCAGTAGCCTTGCTTGATTCGGCCTGCACATTCAAGAATTACCATTAGAATCCAAATATTGAGCTCATATCAATCCCAAGGGTTAGCACACGTCATATAAATCCATTAAAATCAATTGTTAATTGCCAATCTTTCGGGATCCGGAGAAATCAAATAATCCGGAAAATCATGTAAACCTGGAAAATACCGTCAGGGTAATTTTGGAGAAATCCGACCCAGACGGATTCCTGCTGCCAAAGCACTATTAGCCATATAAATCATTAATACGCTCGGAAAATCGAAGGATAATCATTAATTTTACTTATTGGCAATCAAGAAATAGGTATAAACAATCATTCCATCAATCCTATCATCGAAATATACAAAAGAATGCAACCAGACAGGAAATCCGGAAAAATCCGGATGGAACGGATTTTCGCGGACAGCATCAAATGCACCGGAGATTAACCCTGTCCGCGGAATAAGCCCAAACCGGGAAAATCCGGGAGCAAGGAAATTCCGCGACAGCCTCAGAAACCCGAAAAATGGCAAAACATACACCAAAACCCAAGCGACCACGGGATCTCCACTACCTGATCTCAAATGATCTTAAAACCCACGATAATCAACAATCTCGAGTATGCAAAGGATTCCAACTCCCACAAGCCCTCAAAGGAGAAATCCTCATGCTAAAACGATGACGCCCTAAATCGAATAACCACCCTTTCTGCCATTAAAACCAGAGCAAGCTTTCAGGTTAAAAATATTGGTTCATGATTTACCTAAAAGCCCTCTAATCCTCACAGGACGGGGAAGCCAACACAACGCGGGGCGAAAATCACTCAAGCACAAGATAAAACCCTTCATTCTATTCGAAATGCCGAGGAAACCCTAAATCCGCATGGTAACACATCTCGCGCCCAAAAGAAACAAGGAGTCCGATCCAGAACACCATCTAAAGGATAAATATGCACTCGAACGGTCAAACAAAGCCCATGGGAACACGAGAGATGGGTTCAATAGTAAAAAATGGATCAACCCCGA
The DNA here is from genome assembly GCA_007258455.2 of Sequoia sempervirens. Taxonomy (NCBI): domain Eukaryota; kingdom Viridiplantae; phylum Streptophyta; class Pinopsida; order Cupressales; family Cupressaceae; genus Sequoia; species Sequoia sempervirens. Next base: position 36,550 of record VDFB02298852.1, on the reverse strand, counting down.
CTGTATGAAAACAAAACCAAAACAAGGGCCGACCGCAAATTCAACAATACCCAATATAAGGAAACCCCAAATCATCACGCAAGCAAAGGGAGGAGCAACGAATACATACCATGGATCAAAGCGAGCAGAAACTGAACTCAGAAAATCGACCACGTAGCAAACACGTCCAAGCACAAAGATATCGGTAGCAACACTCAAACAATCCTCACGTGAACAAACCCAAGATCAATTCTCAAAGCTCAATTGAAAGTTCTTAAATCACCAGAGCAAATCAAGGAAGCAATCGAAGTTGGAATGAATCAGAAAATGCCCTAAATCCGCCCTTATACCCGTCTAAGCCAAGGTACCTCAGCCATTAATGCGCGACAAGACCCTTCTGACAAGTCTGGAAACCCGAGCCCCAAGTGGAATTTCGGAGAATCCCAGAATGCGCGGAGACACGGATCCCGCGGAAATGCAGAAACCGGGGAAATCAGGAAGATCGGGATTTTGGCAGAATCTGGGAAAATCTGATTGTACCAAAAAATCCCGAAGTCAGGCAAAAACCCAGAATTGGAGAATCCGGCAAGAGACGGACAAGGAACCAGGGCCGGAAAAATCCGCCAGAGGCGGAAAATCCTGGATCCAGGTGAAAACCCGGATTTAGCCAAAAACTCAATTTCAATCAATTGCAACCCCAAGGCAAGGGCAAGGCCAGCAAGACCAACATGTCAAGACCCTAAAATGATAAATCCAATAAAATCAAAGGTCAAAGACACCAAAAAAAAAGGGTCCCCACTCCCAGTGGGGCGTGTGTGCAAAAACTGCACAACAAATATTGGGGTGGTTTTCAGCAATTTATTGTTGAAGATTACCTTTCAAGAGAGATAGAATATTGCATTCTGTCTAAGTTGTTGCTGTGCAGAAAACACCATCAATAGATTGGCGCTAGAAGGAGGGCCTAAATGAGCACACTAGATCGTTTCTTGAATGCCATCTCTCCAGAGAGATATAGGAGAAATACCAGATCCAACACAAGAGAGGAGGATTTAGAAGAGCTACAGTTCTCCAATAGGTCAAGGAGGACTAGAGTAGGGGGAGAATCATCATCACCCATCCCTTCACCCACATCATCCATATCTTCTCATCCTGAGGTTGAAGCCATACCCATCCCTGAAGAGGTTCCTCTTCAACAGCCTCAGCTGGCCATTAACCAACCACAACCTCCACCCCCGCTCCTACCAATGGCTTTCCTTGCCAATAATCCATCACCTTTGTCCTTCAGGGCTTATAATGTAATGCCTAAAAATCCTGAGCATTTCTGCTCGAAATTCCATGTAAATGACCAAAATAGAACTGCAGAAGAGCACATAAGGATTTTCCAAACTTTCCTCAAAGACAGAGGAATTGTCCATGAGGATGTTGCTTGTAGGTTATTTCCTTATTCCCTGGGTGAAGAAGCCTTTTATTGGTACAACCATCTCCCTGCCGGCTCAATTCAGAATTGGAATGACCTAGAAAAGACCTTTTTGCAAAAGTTTTGAATACCCATCAGTGCTAATGAGCTATACCTGCAATTTATCAAAGTCAAGAGAGAGGTTAATGAACCCATAGCCAGTTTCAATAATAGATTTCATCGTGCGTTCACCAGATTACAAGATCCATACGTTCTAGATGATGGTACTGCCCTGGGAGTATATTACGAAGCTTTGGATAGTCTAACAACAACCTTTCTGAAATGGAGACCTAACCCTCCGGGTACCTTGACTGATGCTTATACGGAAGCTGTAAAGCTTAGTACAGACTTGAGACAGCACTTGACTGGGCCATTTCCTTCTCTGGGACCGGTTGCACATCCCAACCAGATTCAGGCAGTAAATCAGGCTCTCACCAATCATACCCCTATTATGAATCCGGTTCCCCAGTTATCGATGGTGCCACACCCTGGTCATCCTATGAACCAGATTTCCCCTATGACAAACTTCCCTCAACAGCAAGTTAATCAGCCTGTGTATCAGTTGCAGCCAAATAATTTCCCTGCTTATCTGCAGAACTCTGAAGTGCTACATCAGTCTTTGGGATCTGCCATAGTACCTGTCCAACCTCTGAGTAACCCAAATCAGCCTCCCTACCGAGACCCAAATAAGGAAAGGATTGATGAAATGGCTGAACAAATAAAGAAGCTAAATCTAGAAGTAACTTACTTGAGAAATCAGAACAGCCAACTACAAGCTGGTCAAAAGGGAATGCAATCTAATTAGAACAAAGAGTTCTCGCAAGGGCAGAATTTCGACAGGGGACAACGAAATGACAGAGGATTTTATAATGACAGAGGTTACAATCAGGATAGAGGTTTCAACAATGATAGGAGGCAAAACTTTGATAGAAGCCAAGGAAGTGGGTTAGGATTTGATAAAAGGCCATCACAAGGACAGAACAGGACTTGGAATACAGGGCCTAATAATGGAGGAGTTCCCACCCCTTTGGATCAGCCTGCAAATCAGATTGTCAATCAGTCTGCAAACCAACCAGTCAGCCAGGACAGACCTCCTACTGGTGTGTATCTCGCAGAAGCAGCCCTATCAGGATGGTGCAGACTCCATAAAACGAGTCAGCATTCGGAATTGGAATGTCCGGAGTTCCAGACTGCTACCTCCATTTTTTAGCATGAGGTAGAGAACAATGTAAATGGGCAGGAGATTGTTCCTTCCAATTCATATGATTCCCCTGTGCTGGTATTAAACCATGCTCCTTTTCCAGCCAGTAACGAAAATATATCGGAAGAACCTGATTCCCAGAAAGATGAAACAGATCAGATTTGTAATGGAGATGAAGTAGCTCAGCTGTTTAATGAAGGAGAGAGGAATGACAATGGCCCCTTGGATCAGGATGAAGCCTATGTTGAAGAAGTACAGATGTTCCAGAGACAAGGATTGAGGGATCTGCCTCACAGGCGTCCACCACCCGGAGGACCTTTCACTACCTCCATTCCTCCCAACAATTTCAGTACTCCTCCAAATCCTAATGCGAGTAATAATCTGTCTTATCCGCAGGTTTCTAAGCAATACCTTTCGAAAGATAGACAAGCTCAAGCAGAACCACAGAAGGAAAGGACTGTTCAAGCAAGTAAGGATAAGTCAGAGGAACTATCCAAGGAAGTCTCTACTGATATGAATGAAGAGAAAATGGCTTCGTATGTTGCAGAGGAATTTAAGAAGTTAAAGGTAAACCTTTCTGCTTTTGAGTTGTTGAGGTTTCCTGCAATTAGGAAGGCTATCTTAGGTACTTACGATGCAAATTCAAAGACATTGGGCAAGCCTTCTGGTCAGCATGTCAGCCAGACTTTTAGTTTTCAGTCTGTGAACACACAAAGTCAGACACAGAATAGGACCAATCCACCTCCTAGAGATAGGAGAAAAGAAAAGGACAGAACTCAAGTGGCCCAGATGGATATTCAGCCCACTTTGTTTCAAGGGAAGATGGAGACCCCTCCATTTCTGATCTCTGTCAGAATCTTTGGTAAGAACCTTCACAATTTTCTGTTAGATTCTGGTGCTTCCACTAATGTGATGCCTCTCAGAGTTTGTAGGGCCCTGGGAATTACACCTGCTGATTCCCAGAAAGTCACTCAGTTGGACAGAACCGAAGTGAGTGTGGTAGGGGAACTAAACATGATTCATATGCAGATAGCTTCAGATCCTAGAATCCAACAGGTTATTAACATTCAGGTAGCTGACATTCCTGATGCATACGGTTTAATTTTAGGAAGAGATTTCACTAAGGCCTTGAATGGGTATGTGTCCACTGATCACTCTCACATGTGGCTTCCCTAAAAGGGAGTGCCTAATCAGATAAGGATTGAGAAGGAGCCTAGAATGAAGTACATGATAACGGAATACCAAAAGACTTCGACCGAGGTTCTCGTATCAGAAGTTGGAATAGGAAACTACTTGCTATCGGCCCTATATGAAGAATCAGATGTAGAAGAGGTACTGATGTTGCATACCATGTCAACTGATGCTGAAACAGGGTCCAGTCTTGTTGAGGTTCTGACAGAATTAGTTGAGGAAGAAGTAGAACCTGAGGATAGACAAATCAGCTTACTGGATAATTTCCAGGATTTCATTAAACAATGCGTGGAGAATCAGACTCGCTTGGGAAGGAAGACAAGCTTTAAGGAATTACTCTTACCGAATTGGTGCAGAGTCCACAATGCTTCTCACTCAGAATTGGAGTGTTGCTTGTGCCAAACAGCAGTGAAAGAAGTATACAAAAGCATGAGTCCATCTCAGGTGGCTAGCACATATGAGCAAAATCTGCAAGCAAAGTGTGAAAATCAGAAACCTGTTGTAGCTGTGGAAGCCTCTAATACTGATAAGCCAAAAGACAAAATGAAGAAGACCACCACTGCGGAATACTGGACTCTCAAGTTTGATGGATCTAAGTCCAAGTAGGGGGCTGGAGCTAGATTTGAGTTGATAAGTCCAAAAGGTAAGAGTTTCTTCGCAGCCCATAGGCTCCAATTTCATTGCACAAATAATGTGGCTGAATATGAAGCATTAATTCATGGACTCCTTATGGCACTCAAGAAAAGGGTCAGGGTCCTGCAAGTGTTTGGTGACTCAGAATTAGTGGTTAAACAAGTAAGAAAGCAGTATGCCTGTCACGACAGGAGGATGACCAACTATAGGCATAGAGTGTGGGACCTCATCGAGGGATTCAACGCTTTTAATATCCAATTGATCCCAAGGAAAAAGAATCAAACTGCTTATTCTCTAGCTCAAGCGGCCAGTACTTTGCAGCCCCTGTCCCTATCAGGATTGAAGAGGTTTACTATTGAATTAACTCCTGTCCCATCAGTCCCTGACAATGTGACTAATTTTCAGGTGTTTGAGGATGATAAACATATCCTTGACTTTATCACGAACACGGATGTTTTTGCTTCACAGATCATTGATGAAACAAAACCTCAAGAAGCAGAATTGGACCTAGAAGGTGTGCTGAATTTGAAGTCCAATACTATTCCAAGGGGAATGGTACAGCTGGAGAGAATTTTTGATATGGACAGAATCAGAGACTAGGAACAGGAATCTAAGAAAGAGTCTATCAGTGGGCAGTGTGAGACTCACAATGTGGGCACTGAAGATGATGTGAAGAATGTTTTCATTGGTAAGGTTTGTACTCCTGAAGAAAGACAGGGAATAATTAGAGCCCTATACGACTTTCCAGACATAGTGGCCTGGAGTTATGAAGACTTGAAGACTTATGATACATCCATCATAACTCACACTATACCTCTCAAGCTAGGTGCTAAGCCTTTTAGACAGAGGCAAAGACCTATCAATGCACTGTTGGAGCCCCTCATACAGAAGGAAGTCCAGAAATTGCTGTCTGCTAGGATTATATTCCCTGTTAGGCATTCAACATGGGTGGCAAATCTAGTGCCAGTAAGAAAAAAGAATGGTGAAATTAGGCTCTGTGTGGACTTCAAAAATCTAAATAGGTCATCAGAGAAAGATAATTATCCAGTTCCATCTTTGGATGAGGTGTTACAAGTGGTTAATGGATCTCAGATGATGTCCTTTTTGGATGGCTATTCAGGATATAATCAGGTGATGGTCCAGTATGAGGACAGACACAAGACCGCTTTTACAACTAAGTGGGGAACTTTCACTTACAGGAGGATGCCATTTGGGCTTATCAATGCAGGAGCCACGTTTCAACGAGCTATGGATATCGCTTTCAAGGAAATCATAGGAAAATGCATTATCATTTACATGGATGATCTGACTATTTTCTCCAAAAACAGAGGGGATCATGTTTCAGATCTGCGTAAAGTGTTCCAGAAGTGCAGGGAATTCGGCATCTCCTTGAACCCCAAGAAGTGTATTTTCGGGGTTACAGAAGGAAAATTGTTAGGACATGTGATATCAGAGAAAGGCATTGCTATAGATCTAGAGAGAGTGGAAGCCATCCTAAAAATTCAGCCGCCTGCCAGCAAGAAAGAGATGAAATCTTTCTTTGGTAAGATTAATTTTGTCAGGAAATTCATCACTGGATTTACTGAGATTGTCAAGCCACTAAATGCCATGTTAAAACAAGATGCCAAGGTCGAGTGGACCGCAGATGCGAAGGAGTCCTTTGCAGAGATTAAAAGAGCTATTGTTGATGCTCCAGTGTTGGTTAGTCCAGATTATAGTAAACCATTCTATATCTATTCCTTTGCTTCAGACCACTCATGTGCTGGAATGCTGACACAAAAGTCTGATGAGGGGAATGAGCATCCCATCGCTTTCATGAGCACGCCATTGAAGGATGCTGAGCTGAAATACCCATGTGTAGAGAAGCAAGCATATGCCCTTGTCCTAGCAGTAAAGAAATTTAGGCACTATATCCTCAGAAACAAGGTGTTTGCAATTGTTCCTGATTCTACAGTTAAGTTATTGCTGATGCAGAATGAATTAGGGGAGTGCAGAGCTAAATGGGTGACCATGCTTCAGGAGTACGACATTGAGATCTAGCCCATGAAGCTGGTAAGAGGATAGGGACTCACCTAGACCATGGCAAAGATAGGCCCTGAATTATCTGTCTGTAACTATGACGTTGAAGAGGTTTCCCCAGATGGCTGGTATGATGATATAGTTTATTATTTGCTGAATCAGCGAGCTCCTGGTCATTTAAATGCAGTACAGAGGCGAGCCTTGAGATTGAAAAGTGATGGTTTCATGCTGAAAGGGGCCGTCCTATACAAGAAGAATCACGAAGGTATTTACTTGAGGTGCCTTGGAAAATAGGAAGCTGAAAGAGTAATAAATGAGTTTCATGAGAAATATGGCACTGGTCATGGTTCTGCCATTGCTACTGCAAACCAGATTTTGAGGGCAGGATACTACTGGCCTACACTATTCAAGGATGTTCATCATCATGTCCGGACCTATCACATTTGTCAGACTACAGCGACACGAGAAAGGTGTGCAGCGCTTCCGCTCCAGTCTGTTATTGAGGTAAAACCTTTTGCTCAATGGGGTATGGATTTCATAGGCCCCATCAATCCACCATCTTCTGCTAGGCACAAGTATATCCTTACCATTACTGATTACTTTACAAGGTGGACTGAAGCATTTGCTTGTAGGCAGTGTACAACAGAGGTAGTAATTGATTTCTTAGAATCTGTCATTCTCAATCGGTATGGATGTCCTATTGCTGTTGTGTGTGATAATGGTCCTGCCTTTGCATCTTTGAAATTCTCAAACTGGGCTTTTGATCATGGCATTGTTGTCAAGTTTGCATCTAATTATTATCCCTAGGGGAATGGTCTAGCTGAATCTTCCAATAAGAACCTGTTGACTGTCATCTGAAAACTGTTAGAGAGAAAACCAAAGGACTGGCATACCCAGCTTCGGTTTGCTCTTTGGGCAGATCGTACTCGGGTTAAGTCCTCCATTGGTACCTCTCCCTATCATTTAGTGTACGGTCTGGAACCAGTTTTCCCTATCCAACTTAAAATCCCTACTCTACAGTTTATCAACCAGTTCTATGATGAGGGGGATAGAAGGGAAGCAAGATTAGCTGAACTATTGCATCTTGAGGAAAAACGGGATAATGCCCTTGAAAAGTTTGCCAAACACCAGGGGGTAGTCAAGCAATGGTTTGACAGGAGAGCCAAAGTTAAGGCTTTCCAGATTTCTGACCTTGTCCTGTATTGGGATAAGCCACATGATCAGAAAGGGAGCCATGGAAAATTTGATAAATTGTGGCTTGGTCCTTACCAGATTGCCGAAATTCTGGGAGATAATGCCTTCTGCTTGAGGACTCTCACGGGAGAGGACATACCACTGCCTGTTAATGGGTAGTATCTTAAACATTATTTCTAGTCTTGAGTTGTTCTCAGCTCTTTGCCCTGTAAATAGTTAGTTAGGTTGCTTTCTTTGTTTGTTTTGCTTGCCTTGGTTAGGGTAGGTTTCCCTTTCTGCTTTGCTGGTTTTGTTTGGTTAGAGTAGGTTTGCTTTGGTTTGTTTGTTTTGCTTTGCGTTGCTCTTGCTTTTGGTCCAATATCCTTTTGGGATTGTGGGTGCATCTGTATGATAATGGTGGCATAGCAGGTCCGATGTTCCTGATATTTCCCTTACAAACTTTGATCATTTTTCCAGAATGTTATGGTATGGATTCTGTTGCCTATGTCATTTGTCCTTGAGGTAAGGCGAAGGTTTTCTGGTCCGTCTGAACAGGAATATATTGGGGTCTTATACCTTTAATCTTTAAACATTCATGAAGTTGTAAAAGGTCCTTACAAGGTCTGGATAGGTGAAAAATCTTTTTCTGCTCTAGTGCCACTGTGGTTCTCAGCCCTGAGTGTGAACTTCACTGTTCACAGGTTGAATAAGTTGAATATCCGTAAAACAGCAAAAAAAGAAAAAGAGAAAAGAATATTGAAAATCCTGAGGTTTGAATTCAACTCATCAGGGGATAGAATATCTCTAGGACTATAGGCGCTGGCGATGAGAGCTATGTTGGAGGATCCTATGATAACCTCGTCGATTATGGTGCGGTAACATGAAGACTCTATCAGTTACTTTTAGGAGTGGGAGAATCTTTATATGAATCTGTTCATACCAAAGTCCCAGTTCTTTGGCCCGAAGGTAGGTAATATATACTGCACCATAGACCACGATATAGGAATGTGCATGGTGGAGTTTCTTTACTTTACTAGCAGGTGGTGGCTAGTGTCAGAGTTGGAAACCGAACCGGGTTCTTGATTCCAATTTGTCATCGAAATATTCAGGAGCATTTCCCCAGCGGAGTTGCCATTTGTTGTGCAGTTTTCGCACACACGCCCCACTTGGAGTGGGGACCCTTTTTTTTTTTATGTCTTTGACCTTTGATTTTATTGGATTTATCATTTTAGGGTCTTGACATGTTGGTCTTGCTGACGCTTGCCTTGCCAGGGGTGCAATTGATTAAGTGAGTTTTGGCTAATCAGGGTTTTCACACGGATCCGATTTTCCGCCTCACGGCCAGTTTTCAACCACGGTTCCTTGTCGAGTCTCTTGCGGATTCTCAATTCACAGTTTTGCACGGCCGAGTTTTTGGTACAATCAGATTTTCCGGATACGCCAAAATCCGATCTTCCCCGATTTCCCGGTTTACGCATTTAAGCCCGGGATCCGTGTCTTCGCGCATTCTGGGATTCTCCGAAATTCCACTTGGGGCTCGGGTTTCCGGACTTGTCAGAAGGGTCTTATCGCGCATTAATGGCTGAGGTACCTTGTCTCAGACGGGTATAAGGGTGAATTTAGGGAATTTTCTGATTCATTCCAACTTCGATTGCTTCCTTGATTTTCTCTAGCGATTTAAGAACTTTCAATTGAGCTTTGAGAATTGATCTTGGGTTTGTTCACGCGAGGATTGTTTGAGTGTTGCCACCGATATCTTTGTGCTTGGACGTGTTTGCTGCGTGGTCGATTTTCTGAGTTTGGTTTCCGCTCGCTTTGATCCATGGTATGTATTCGTTGCTCCTCCCTTTGCTTGCGTGATGATTTGGGGTTTCCTTGTTTTGGTTTTATTTTCATATTTATACGATCGGGGTTGGACCCGTTTTTACTATTGAACCCATCTCCCGTGTTCCCATGGGCTTTGTTTGTCCGTTCGAGTGCATATTTATCCTTTAGATGGCGTTCTGGATCGGACTCCTTGTTTGTTTTGGGCGCGAGATGTGTTTCCATGCGGATTTAGGGTTTCCTCGGCGTTTCGGCTAGAACGAGGGTTTTATCTTGTGCTTGAGTGATTTTCGCCCCGCGTTGTGTTGGCTTCCCCATCCCGTGAGGATTGGAGGGTTTTTAGGTAAATCATGAACTGATATTTTTAACCTGAAAGCTTGCTCTGGTTTTAATGGCGGAAATGGTGGTTATTCGATTTAGGGCGTCATCATTTTAGCACGAGGATTTCTCCTTTGAGGGCTTGTGGGAGTTGGAATCCTTTGCATACTCGAGATTGTTGATTATCGTAGGTTTTAAGATCATTTGAGATCAGGTAGTGGAGATCCCGTGGTCGCTTGGGTTTTGGTGTACGTTTTGCCATTTTGGGTTTACGAAGTTTGTCCTTGAGTTTCCTTACTCGGATTTTCCGGTTTGGAGCTTATTCATGGACGGTTAGTCTCCGTGCATTTGATCTTTGTCATCCGTTCATCCGGTTTTCGAATTTCTTTGTCTGATTGCATTCTTTTGTATATTTCGATGATAGGATTGATGGAATGATCATTCATGCTTATTTCTTGTCACCAATGAGTAAAATTAATGATTATCTTTCGATTTTCCGAGCGTATTAATGATTTATATGGCTAATAGTGCTTTGGCGTGAGAATCCATCACGGTCGGATTCTCCAAAATTTCACCACAGCAGTATGTTCCCGGTTTACATGATTTTCCCAGATTATTTGATTTCTCTGGATCCTGAAAGATTGACAATTAATAGTTGATTTTAATGGATTTATATGATGTGTGCTAACCCTTGGGATTGATATGAGCTCAATATTTGGATTTTAATGGTGATTCTTGAATGTGCAGGCTGAATCAAGCAAAGCTGCTGCTGGGAAATCCAAAGGTGGTGCCGGGGCACCTTCAGTTTCTGAGACAGAAAGGTTAAAATTGGACATGAAAAGTCAGGTTCCAGAGAGCAAGATATCCTCCATATGGGCTGATGTGTCTGATACCAACGTCGGTGCCTGGCGCTACGAAGAATTCAAACAAAGAACAGCTGAGAAAGATCAGTCACCTTTGAGGCAGGGAATGATGAATTGAGAGTTTGGTGCATGTGGCGGGGATTCCTCAACCCGATCGATTAACTCTGAGTTAATCTTAGGTGTACTTCGGCGATGCATTTTAATCGCCGAGATAGTGGTGGTATTCTTGAGACGAGTCTTAGCCGAAATTAAGAATCCGGCATCCATTGCGGAGCCTTGAAGCATCTTACGTCTCCCCTACGATGCAGTACTTTAAACATTGACACTGCCCGAACTTACTACGAGAATGAGCCAGTTAAGGCTCAGCAGCTTATCAACTCATGGCTGGAGAAGCCAAAATCCCACCACTCCAAATTGCCCAAACAGTTGCACAAGGTGAGGTTCAGGCCGGATATCTATGATGCTATTACACTGTTGAGCAGGGTGGCCGGACTTAAAACTGCCGGAGTATTGGAAAGTTGGATGGTCCATGTGATCACCAAGATGGGCCAAGGGACAAATTATCACTGGGCTGGTCTCATCAGTGCAGAAATAGACAAACAATTAAGGAATGTCTTGGAGGGAAATATGTTCACCATGTCCTCCTATGTCATATATGTACTAGCCATCTCCTATCCTTACAAGGGACTGACTCTGGCAGGAACCATTGGACAAGACATCATCTACGAGGTCTATCCGGAACTACATTTGGGACATGGAGATTATAGGAGGGCTAATGATGCATTTACAATGCACATTACCCGAACCCTTCAGAATGCAAAACATATCAGATTGTCCGATGGGGCCAAAGGATTGATTAAGAATTACGGGGCTTGGTTCATTCAGTTCCCCACCTTCACTTATCTCCGGATTGATGGATGCCCTGTTGCACCCTATGGATTGCCCAGATATCCCACTGACCACATAGTGCTACTGGAGGTCATAAGACAGATTTGTGAGTTTGATGCACTGGTGAAGAGGGAGAAGCATAAGACTGGATTTGGAGGTGACTTCCCTCTTGGGATTGGCGTGGGAGAGATGTGCCCTTCCATTCAATCAGCTCACACTGCAGGTGAGGAGTTAGCCGCGTATGGATTCTCTTTCCATTCAAAGAGAATGAATTTTTGACATCAGGCTTACGAAAAAGAGCTACCCAGAGAATACAGAATAAGGAGGTTGGAAGATTCAGGTCAACATCAAGGATGACCTTAACAGAATCTTGAGAAAAGGTATTCTGTTTTTTGTAGAGATACATTGGGCGATGCGGTGTGTGATTGGGATCAGCTAGATGATGATGGAAAACTGGTCGGGACCCGCGTTTATGAGCCCATCAGGGCGAGTCAGTGCGGATGTGGTGGAGTGAGTCCGGAGAGTAGCGAGTTGGAGACTTGATGGCTCGATTGCACAGAAATTTACTTTCTGGATAAAACACAAAGTGCAGGTATTGGAAAATGCTAATAATACCCATACTTGATTTGATGGGAATCTTAACTTATGTCCCACTTAGAATCGGGGGAAAGAGGACCTAGAAATCAACTAAAACCTCACCATTCAAGATCAAGGTCAGAGGTTCTAAGGGAACTGAGCCTGCAGCAAAGAGGAAACCAATTGGAAAACGCAGGTGTAAGACTCTGACCATCAGCAAGTCCTCGGATGAGGAGGAAGCAGAGAAACTGAAGGAGGATGCTCTCCGCAGCCGAAGCTAGAACACAAGGTAGCCAAGAAAGAACAAACTACCGCCGGAGGATGAACCTCCGGTTAATGGATGTAAGAGAGAGAGCTTCCGGGAGGAAGACAAAAGTGTACGGAAGATCAAAACTCCTTCCCAAAAGGTCTTTTGCCTGGCAGTTCAGCCTATAATTTGCCCTGACTAAAACGGAGACAAACTGTCTCTCCTCACGAGAGTGTAATAGAGCGGAGAACCGGATATGACGGCGAAATCGTGAGGAGATAGGACCATTCAAAGAAGAACGGTACCGGTGGGGCTATCGGGCTGATGGCGGAGAAAACGAGAGGAAGACACACTTCTCCCTTGAGTGCGCGGTCTGATTCTCCGGTGAAGAAAGTCATGAATCGAACCGGAGGAAAGCCTACCTGCTCGGACTCCATCACCGGTGCATCTAGAATTGGGACTTGAAGAGGCTGAGCTAGGTGAGCAACCTCAGGAGAAAGAAGATGACAAGGCAACAGCCGAGGAGGAAGTCGAGGCGACAGCTACAGAAGGAGAAAAAGCCGTAGAAGACGCGGGGAAAACTGATACAGAAGGAATCCGGACGGACCCCGTAGCCCCGGACTGGCTGGAGAAGGAAATTGCAAAGAAGAAACAAGTGATTGTAGAGGACACTCCTCTTGACTGGGATGCAATGTTATCTCAAATCGGTAAGGGGAAGAAGAAGAAGGCTGCGAGGGTAATTTCCCAGGTGGAAAGAGATGAGGTGCACAACCGAGTAGTTCACATCGCCACCCCTGCTGCAGACAAAACGAGAGATGAGGTAACCGGCCAGGATTACAATACATCAAACAAATTAACTCTGGAGCGACCTCCTAGGCGGACATTGAGGGCTGAGGGGTCAAGTGCAGTGGTGTGGGCAGATTGAAGAAGGAGACCCAGGTCAAAGCAGGGAAATTTTGAAAGAAAATGAGAGTTAAGGAAAAGCTTGAAGAGGTCAGCAAAACCTCACAGTCCCTCCCATCAAATCACCCTCCTCTTCTACTCTAGTTTACTAAAGGAGACAATCTCGGGCATTGAGAAAAGATGAGAGCCTGCAAGCTGCCACCGACTGGCTGATGAGTGTTCAGACACAAGGAGATGAAGCTATTAAGAAAATCCTGTCTGTTGGCAAGGATGCAGTCCATGGAAAAGAGCTGATAGAGAACATACTTTCTCGGGATAAGAATGATGTCAACTCCCTGCTGCAGAAGACAAAGATAATTCTTGGACGTAGCAAGGAGATCAGGTTGGAGGCCAGGATGGAATTCTTCCCTCTGCCAGATTGGATGAACCATGGGAGTGGTTCGAGGCATTGCAGATCAGGCAAGGAAGCTTGAAAAAGATACAGAAACGAAGAAAATCTATTGATGCTGACTTCACTGCAATCTATGATGGTTGCATTGCTTTTTTTGAAGTCATGACAGGGAGGAATAAAATAGCTCCCAAGTACCTGAGTTTCGATCAGTTGAAGGAGTGGTGGCATGAGGTTTATGCCCCAGATTCTAATGAGGTTGTCACCAGCCATATGTTTGATGATGCAGCTACCTACTTGGCAGTGATAGACAGGTACATGGCCAGCAAGGAGGACTGGAAGAAAACCATTGAGCGATCCAATGAGGGAATTGATGCGATTAAATGTCGGCTCAAGGTTTTGCCATTGCCACCTGTTACTGAGCTGGAGGGAGTATTTTTGAAGGTCCAGGGGTCACCAGCGCAGAGGAAAGACAAAGGGAGCAGCAGTTAGTGTTAACCTCGAGATTTGTGCTTCCCTATTATCATAGGGCATGCATTGGACCGGACTTCCTTGGGGACTGTGCCTTGGCCGACTTGGATGATGGCATTAAATGTGTGCCTTAGTTTGTTTCCTTGGCCGACCTGTTTTGGCGGTTTTTATTATTTTGTAAAAAATGTTTGGCTGGGCCGACATGTTTTGGGGGGAATTTTGGTATAAGTTGGCAATTTTGCCTCATTGTAAGGGTTCAGTTTAGAAATTTGATATAGACATTAGCAAGACTGTAATAGAGATTAGCAAGAGCAATAGTTAGAATATTTTAGAATTTCTTGAAGCAAACATTATTTCAGAACAGTTGAATTGTTGCAGCGTTTGGTGATTAATGCAATTGAAGACATTGTGGTTTTCCTGGTGAAATCCTTTGTGTTATATCATCTTGCATGGTTCTTTTGTTCTATCTTTAAATTGCTTGAAGATCTAGGGTTTAATATTCAGAGATAAATTAGTTTAGTTGGAGAAATGGTGTATATGATTTCATATTTGGAATGTTGGTAGCTATCTATGGTCTATACTCCCAGTAACTATCTGATTGTAGTAGGCTGGTAAAGTCAACATGGACCATATATTTAAATGCGCTTAAGTTCGGTTGTAGATGCAAGTCTATGATTTGAAAATCTGTATTCCTCAGAAGATTGCACTATTCTTGTAAGATTGCTTTGTGGGTCGAACAGGAATTGGTTATTTGAGATAGGTCCATTCCAGATATATGTCGTTTGCATCGCTTGTCCTTTCAATAATTTAGATTTTATCACTTTCCTTGCATCCCTATCTTTTTCTTTTTCTTTATTATTCGGTTAGAATTAAGGTTTTAAGATCACCATATTGTCAGATCTGATAAATTGAAAGGATACAGTTTGCTCGTAGTAAGGTCCGATTGTGATTACCAGCAATTTCACATTTCATCTGAGTTGTTTTATGCATTGTTATGACCTAACACCCGAGAGACCTTGGCGTGGTTTTCGGCAATTTATTGTTGAAGATTACCTTTCAAGAGAGATAGAATATTGCATTCTGTCTGAGTTGTTGCTGTGCAGAAAACACCATCAACAGTAGGGTTTTTCTTTAATTCTTGGATTTTTTTGCTATGTATCCAACAAAATTAAATTGTAGAGGATATGGAGTTGTTGTGGATTGTTATTGTATAGCTCGGCCTATATTGTGGGTTTTTGCATGTGGGTGGCTATAAAAAGTAATGTTGTTTGATTTATGTCTTTCATTTTCTACTTATGTTTGGAACAAAATAAAAATAATAATGTTGTTGATTCTATGTTTGGTTAGATTAGGTATTATTGATATTTTTTTTGTCCACCTTAGGTTATAATAGGTATATTTTAGTATCAATATATACATAACATTAAGATTGTTAAGGTTATGGAGTTTTGGTGGATCCTTACTATATACCTTGTTCTCTATTATGGATTTGCACATGTGGGTGGTTGTTGAAAGTAATGTTGTTTGATTTATGGCTTTAGTATTATGGTTATAGTTGGAACAGAATAATTTAATTAATAGTGTTAGCTTGTATGTTTGGTTGCATTAGGTATTATTGATTATTGTTGTCTGCCTTAGGGTATATTTCATATATTTTAATATCAATATATATAGGTAAGATTAAGATTGATAAGGTTATATATTTTTGGTCGATTCTTATTGTATAGCCTAGGCTATATTGTTGCATTCTGGATCTCGGTGGTTGTTGAGACTAATGTTGTTTGGTTTATGGCTTTCATTTTCTGGTTATGGTTGGAAGAGAATAAAATAATTAATGTTGTTGATTCTATGTTTGGTTACATTAGGTTGGTTGGTTTATTGCTTGTGGTTTGTGGTTATGGTTGCAATGGAATAAAATAGTCAATCCATTGGGCATTTCCGATTATAGTTGTGTTGTGTAAGCTATATTGTTTCATTTTGGAGAAGGTGTTATTAAAATGGATATATTTTTTCCAATTTTTGAGGAGATTGTGTTCAGAAAGGAGTGTTTTTGTATGGGTTTGTTATTGTCAACTTTTTCAGAGTTTGTGTTGAATGTTTGTGATTTTTGGCTATGTTTGCAATGGAATAAAATTGTAGAGGATATGGCATTTTTGTTGATTGTTATTGTATAGGTACGCGTATATTGTATGGTGGCCATAAAGAGTAATGTTGTTTGATTTATGGGTTTCATTTTTTGGTTATTTTTGGAAAATAATAAAATAAATAAATGCTATTGATTATATCTTTGGTTACATTAGGTATTATTGATTATTGTTTTCTATCTTAGGCTATATCGGGTATATTTTAATATCAATATATATATGTAACATTAAAAATGTTAAGGGTATGGAGATTGGGTTGATACTTATAAAATAATTAATGGTGTTGATTCTATGTTTGGTTGCATTAGGTATTGTTAATTATTGTTTTGTTCCTTAAGATATGTTGGGTATATTTTAATACATATATATTTGTGTGTATATATATGCATATATATGTATAGATATGTACATGTATTTATATATATATTAATTTTCAGCAGGTCTCTCTTTATGACTTGCTATGGAGAAAAATGCTTCACCTTATGTAGTTATCGTCGATTATAAGTGTGATGATTTTCCATAAGTTACTGTTGATTGTTTCAAATATGTTTTCTAATTTTTGTTATCTAGCAAACAACATTAATTATTTCATTATTTTATTTTGTTCCAACAATAACCATAAAATGAAAACTATTGTGTTTTTTGCTAAATTTCTCCATCTGGGGTACCATTCAAACCAATATTGATTGATTTAGGGATCACGTCCTTGTGGTGTTGTTTTGCATAAGGGGTTTTCCATTATTGTTGGTTGTGTTAGGTTAACGTTGTTTGATTTATGGCTTTTGTTATCTAGCTATGGTTGGAAGAGAATAAAATAATTAATGTTGTCCATTCTATGTTTGGTTACATTAGGTATTATTGATAATTTTTCATTAGCCTAGGGTGTACTTCTGTCAACTTTGCTTCGAATTTTCGTCAGCCTCACCATTTTTCCCTCTTTTCTTGGTGTTGGGGAAGACTTGGTGGATGGGGTATAGTTTGGTTGGGATTTTTGTCAGCCCTGCCGGTATGTGTGTGTGTGTGTATACATATACATGAAAATATATATATACACATTTGTATACATATATACATATCACAAACCACACCTTTTGGAACCATCGATTAATGCAATAAAAACAAGATAACCTTCAATGGTCAGGATTTTCATCAACCCTAATGGTATATATGTGTGTGTGTATGTATATATATGTATATATATATGTATATATATACATATGTATACACATTTGTATACATATATACATATATATAGTTAAAAGAACACTAGATAAATATCATAGAGAAAACCTTTTGGAACCATTGATACATGCAAAAAACACAAGATCTCCTTCAACCAACTTTACTAAAATTGCACAACATTCAACGCACTTGCAGCTTCACAAAAGATTTCCCTCTATGCTCATAGCCACCTTCAACAACAACATAAACCTTAGAATGACACCGAACAATATAGTATTGGTAACTGTACAGACATTTGTTTTGTTTTCCAAGGACTTTAAAATAGATGTTACTTGCACCAAGACCACTACACGGGTACCATACAACAATCAGTGCTAATAATATTTCACTAGCCTCCCCTACACTTTCGTCATTTTTCCAGACTCCTCTATCATCATGACAAACACCTGCCACCTTTGACATGACAACGGAGTCCCAAGACTAGCCACCTTCACATAGGTTCCACAGCTAGTGAATGCACTTGCACCTTGACAGAATCTTACCATCCTTGGTCATAGCTACCTTGAACAGCAACAAAGAGTCTCAGAATGACACAACACAATACATTATTGGTAACTCTAGCATCACAGCAAAAAAACACAAGATAACCTTCAATGGTCAGTATTTTTGTCAGCCCTACCGGTATATATATAAATGTGTGTACATATTTATATATATATACACACACATATATATACATTTATATACAAATTTGTATACATATATACAAATATATATATACAGTTAAAAAACAACAGATAAATATCATAGAGAAAACCTTTTGGAACCATTGATACATGAAAAAAACCACAAGATCTCCTTCAACTAGGTTCACTAAAATTGCACAACATTCAACGCACTTTCAGCTTCACAAAAGCTTTCCCTTCACACTCATAGCCACCTTCAGTAACAACATAAACCTCAAAATGATAGTGAACAATATGGTAATGATAACTATACAGAAATTTGTTTTTCTTTCCAAGGACTTTAAAACAACTGTTACTTGCACCAAAACCACTACAAGGGAACCATACAAAAAATCAATCCTAATGACATTTTTCTGGCCACCCCTACACTTTTGTCATTTCACCAACCTCCTCTATCATCGCAACAAATGCCCGCCACCTTTGATACGACAACAGAGGCCCAAGTCTAGCCACCTTCACATAGGTTCCATAGCCAGTGAATGCACTTGCACCTTGACAAAATCTTGCCATCCTTGGTCATGGGTACCTTAAACAACAAAAAAGAGTCTCAGAATGAGACAAAACAATACATTTCCAGTAACTCTAGCATCACAACAAATTAACTATTTTTAAGCCATTCACAATGAACCGAAGCCATAAATGGAACAATATAACTAGCCATTAGTGACATGCAAAATCGCACAAAACTATACAGTCTTTCCAACAATAATCAACACAATGAAAGAATATTTTTCCCAAGAATAACCTAGATTAGATGCACCTCTACCCACTTCCTTCAATAATAGGCCTTCACACTTGTCTTTTTCCTTCATTCTTTCTTGACAACCTACCAAAGAACACTAAATTCTCACATCCTAGAGCTTTTGGAACCATCGATGCATGGAAAAAAATAGTAGACATAACATTAACTATTTCATTGCATTAAAAAAAAAAGATAACATCCATGTTACTTCATATAGATTTCACAACTGATGAAGGTAGTTGCAGCTTGAAAGAAACTTGCCATCCTCAATCACAACTATGTTTAATAGCAACACAAATGCAAAGAATTCCAATCAATAATATGTGCTCACTCACTACATAGATATCCATTTTTACAAATATGTGTATGTATACATAGCTTGACTAGGATGAGGAAGAACAAGGCAAGGGTCGGTGTCGTAAATCAAAGCCATAAATGAAACAAAATAGCAAACCACAGATAGGAACATTGAACAATGCTTGATGCAAAGCAACATGAACTATACATAAGATTAACTATTTTATTGCATTGCAACCACTCTATCAAAACAAAAGACTTAAATGAAAGAATATTGTTATCAATAGTCACTTAGATGACCAAAGGTGGAAAATACCAAAAACCATTGCAAGAAATCCATAGAAAACAACCATACGCAACAGGATTTTCATCAAGCCTGCAAGTATATGTATATGTATATGTATATATATATACACAAACACACATTTGTATACATATATACATATACATACACATATATATACATATATACAAATATATTGGTGGATAGCTTATAAGTTTTCTCAGAATATACATATATTTACACATTAAGAGATATAGTAGTGGATAGCTTATAAGTTCACTCAAAATTTTGGTTGGTCTCCTGCTTTTTAGGCCATCCAATGGCTAGTTCACATCAACATTAATGAATGTATTCTTTGCATGTACTGGAGATGGTCCTAATAAGACAAATGATAAATGTAAGCCATAAATGTAACAATTAAGCCTAACGCAAACAATAACAGCGAACTGTCCCTTATGCAAAACAACATGGAGCACATAACATTAACTATTTTACTGCATTTCAACCATCGCCACAAAACAAAATTCATTAAGGAAAAAATATTTTTATCCACACTCACCTAGATAGCCAAACCCACAAAACACTAAAAATGGCAGTACCAAATGCATAGACAAACATACGGGCAAAAGCCAAACCAAAAATCAAACAACATCGCTACCAACAAAGTATTTCTATCTAGACCTACTCATATATGTACTTGTGAACATATTTTTATGTATGTCTCTATTTTCATATGCATATACATAAACACACATGCATGCAATTCACATTTCCCTATCCTATACAACTTACTGGTACATATGTGTGTAGATATTTGGTCACCTATTGGATATGTATGCATATATGCATACACAATTCAAAATTTACAAATATCTACGAGCTATTCTAAATAGAAACAAAAACACAACTTCCAATAGTGTCTCGTATACAAAACCCACAAAAGACAGAAAGGTCCCAGTAACATATCGACTCAAAACCTTCACCACAAAAACGCCAACCCTAAATTAATCAATATTGGTTTCAACTGTAAGCCAAATGGGGTGATTCGCTGAAAAACACAACACATTAACTATTTTCCAGCCATTCACACAAGACCCTTATTGTCTTGACTTTTACTTTATAGTTTACATGTACACATTGCTATCCTTCTTAGATAGCATTTACAGAAAAAATCAAATATTTTTTGGAAAACCCACAAAAGACAAAAGATCTAAATTTCAACATTCACCAAATGTATGTGTGTAGATATGTGTATGTATATATATATGTGTATATATATCTATATATATATGTGTACACACACACATATCTGTATGTATGTATGTATATACATTTATGTATATATATGTATATCTATATGTATATATATGTACATGTATAGTATGTATATTATGTACATAAACATATGTAGATATATGTATATGTACATATATGTATATGTATATATATGTGTGTGTGTGTATGTATGTATATCTATGTATACAACACAAACACTATGGAACCATCGACGCATGCAGAAAACACTAGATAGCTTTCAACCACCTTCACAGAAATTGCACAACCTATGTATATCTAAATGTATATGTGTATATGTGGACATCATGTATTATATGTACATACATATATGTATATATATGTATATCTATATGTATATCTATGTATATGTGTGGTATGTATAGTGTGTACATACACATATGTTGATATATATATATATATATATGTGTGTGTGTGTGTGTGTATGTATATATTGTGTATATTATGCACATACACATATGTAGATATATGTATATGTATATGGGTATATATGGGTGCTGCCACAATAATGGGTTACACTTTTTGGGACATCCTGATTTTTGCCTGAAATCACATATTTTTAGAAAATACAATTATTTAAGACTTTAAAGGTTCCATTTAAATTATTTTAATTAAAGGGGGATTGATAAAACCCCCTTAGATAGAACCATGTTAGATTTAAACCATACCTATAATCGAGTCTCCTCTACACCTATCAAAATACTGATAAAAA
>VDFB02298852.1:0-10000 GCA_007258455.2 Sequoia sempervirens | reverse complement strand
TCTTTTTCAATTGATGTTAATTTGTAGGGCTCAGCTTGGGAAGCAAAGGGTCATGAGTTAGAGAGGTTGTACACCCCTGATTCAACTCTCATTCTTGCTGTGAAAAATGCACGTGTTGGATACTTTAATGGAGTTGTTCTTAACACAACCATATGAACTCTTTTGTATAGAAACCCTGACATTCTAGAGGCACAACCATTGATCGAGAGAGGCTATATTGCTCCACCCGCTATTGAGCCTGCTCATCCAGTCCCTCGAAAGGTCATTTTGGAAAATGGGATTGTCATTATTGCATACATGTTCGACCACTGCCTTGGCTTGCCAGAGACTTTGCAAGCTACTCTCGAGGTCATAGTAAAATTTATAAAAAATTATGCATTTTGTTATGTTGAATGTCTATTGAAGGTGAATGGTAGAGAGTGCAAAAATAAGTGTGAACAATCTGACAAAAATAAATGGTTTTTCCCAAAATGCCAAAAAATGATAAGTAATTGTGACTTCTGATATTTATTGCAAATAAAGATTGAAGACCACACAGGTGCACTTTGGGCAACTACTTTTGATGAGGTTGCAACAAGCCTATTACAAATTTCAGCAAAAGAGCTTTACATGTTGCAATATGAGTCAACTGTTAAAATGAGTGCCAAGTTTATTATCAATGTTGTCACCTACGTGGCATTTTTTTTCATAGTTCTAATCAAAACCCAAACTTATAATTCAGAAAGAAGATTGAAAACATAAATTGTAAAGGTTGCTAAGCTTAACTTTGAAGCTGAGTGCAAGCTATTACTATTAGATTTGTCTACTATTTCTCCCTTGGTTGAGCAGGCTTTGGATTTAGTTGTCGTGTTTTCTTTTCAAGACCAAAAGAAGCATATCTAATTGGGACTTTGTATACTTCTTTAAGTTCATCGTGTTTGGACATTTAGTTTGTTTTTAAATTCTTTCACACTCCTTGTTGTAGAAAAAATACCTTTACTCTCTATTGCTATTGCTTTGCTCTTTGTTTCATTGGTTATTTATTAAGACAATGAAGTATAAATTACAATATCTAGGTAAAAAAGATATAGTTATTTTGTTTTCTATTGATTATGTTTGTTATAATTTCCTTACATTTTAAGTTTATATTTTTGATTTAATTTTGTACAATTTATTCATATAGAGTTATTTTTCTTGTTAGGGGGAGTATTGATATCTACACTTGCTCATATATCTACTTGTGCACATAGTTGTATATATGTCTCCATTTACATATGCATATACATCAATATACATGCATGCAATTGACATATCCCTATGTTATACAACTTGGTACACATGTGTCTATATATTGGTTCACGTGTTAGATATATATGCATATACAGATACACAATTTAATATTTACAACTACCTATGAGTTGTTCTAAAGAGAATGTTCTTTTTATTTTGTTTACAATGTTCTTAGTGGATAGAATATCTTGACAAAGTTTTGTGCAGATATATGTGTCAATGATGTGTTTGTCTATATGACTATTATGTTTGGCTAATCATCTAATTCTTACCAAGTGTTCTTCCTATTGCTTTGCGATCCCTAATGATAGTCACATGTTGGATATGCATGCAGTATGATTCTTGTCTATAATGTTTGTTGTGTATGTTAGGCAGCTGAATCTAGAACTCCGTGCTTAACAATGCATTCTTGAAACTACACCAATCTACTCAATGTTTTGGCGAGTTTTAAATGGAAACTATTATTTCTTGTGCAATGTGATGCTTGTTTCCTATGCACATGCAAATCAAAAAGCTCAAGTTCTACAGATTGCATTCTTTTCTCCAAGTGAGAGTTCATTATTGTTCTCTGAATTGGGGTATATTCTTCCCTTTCTACTTTTATGTTGTATGTCCTTCACCTTTATTCCATATCTATATAATGTAGAGATACGTATCTTTTTTCCCATTTCTCATTTCACAACTCCATGTGAAATTATAGAAAATGTATAATGGTCAATTCCACTAAACAAATTCCCTGAGATGTGATAGCAGTGCCTTCAATATTCACCAAAGTGGTGCATAATTAATGTTAGTGCTGGGGGGTTTGGTCATAGCCAGTTATGCTTGAGAACCTCATATGCTAGACTAGAGTGCAGATTCCTTTTCTATGTGTAGACTCCAACCCATTCCATACACAAGGTAATTCTACATTTTATTTACTTACTTTGTTCTACTTCAAGTCCATTGCCTCTCATTTGTAATTATTTCTATAATTCTTTATATTTTGTGATCTCTTTGTTCTCTACTAATCAAAACAATTGTCCTTCACAGGCATTACCATGCGATTAGATCTTTTATTCACTCATTGGTGGGAAAAAAATTGGCCTCACCATTGATCATAGTGGTGGAAAGTTTATTCTCTTGCTCGAGGGTTTGGTGAGAGCACACGCTGCTCCATGAGCTAATATGGTAGGGTGGAAATCGGGCCTTGTTTTGTTTTGGGCATAATGTATTCTCCCACACACACTAGGTATGGCTAAATTATAGTTAATCCATTCAATAGGACTATAGCTATAAGTTTTATCTTCCCACCACCATGGGTGTGATGCAATAAAATGGTCAATGTTGTGTGCTCCATTTAATTTTTCCATTTAATCAACATAGTGAACTTCATAGTTTTTTGTAATTCATGCAGACCATATTCCAACTATAATGTGGTATTTTATGAACTAATCTATTAAAATCAAGATTACAAAATAATGATAGTGACAGGAAAATGAGTGACAATGGTCAAATAGATAATCATATATCCTCATGTATGCTATATTCATTGTCATAAGTAATATTGATTTCACCACTGATCAGAGTGGTGGGTAATGTATATTCTTGCTTGGGGGTTTGGTGAGAGTTGATGAGGCTCTATGACCCAGTATGGCAAGGTGGAGAGTAGGCCTTATTGTCTTGAGTTTTATTTTATATTTTTCATGTACAAATTGCTATCCTTCTGAGATAATATTTACAAAAAAATTTAAATGTTTATGATAAATTTGTGTACATTTTTTTTAGGCACTGGAGAAAGAACAGAGGAAAGAGATAGCAAGTGGGTAGACATGTAATTGAGGCAAGCAACAAGAGGTGTATAGTTTTTATTCTTCCACACCCATCATTTGCTTGGTCTTAGTTAGTTCTATAATCTCTTCATATTCACAGTTGCTCTAGAAAGTATGTTTCTCCTTTAGGAGAGATAGTTCAACAAGTGAGATGTTGATATTCCAGTATATTTGCTAAATAGATGAATCAGCTTTCAAACAACTATGAAGATGAAGAGATTATAAGACTAGCTAATATAATGGGAATATTGATATCATCATTTATTAGAGAACTAGTGACCCAACATTAGAGAGCAGGCATTAAAAGTTGTTGTTCTTTATGGTAAGTAATTGCAATGGTCTACTGATAGTTGATAATGCTGCAAGATGCAAAATGGTAGGGTGGAGAGCATGGCACCTTTTCTCTCTGCACACCTCAATGCATTGCAACCAGAAGGTCTAGCCTTTGCAGTAAATTTTTTTCATTGGGATGTGGTTATTAGTTTGTAGCTTTCTATTGCGATGGCTATAATTGAATAAGATTGTTAATTTTATGTAGTTCATTCTATTTTTGCATAATTGGCATAATAAACCTCACAGTTTTATGCTATTTTTGTAGACCATATTCCAGCCATAATGTGGTATTTAATGGAATAATTTCTTCCAAACAACCTTTCAGAATAGTGATAGTAGCTGGGAAATGAGTAGCAATTGCTAATTACACAATCAGATCTTAATTTACTGTATGTATTGATTGTAATAGGTAATATTTATTTCACCACTTATGAGAGTGGTGGGCAATGTATGCTTTTGCTCAGGGGTTTGGTGAGAGTCCACGAGGCTTCATGACCCAATATGGTATGGTGGAGAGAAAGCCTTATTGTGTTGATTTTTATTTATATTTCTTATGTACAATTTTCTATCTTTCTGACATAGGATTCATTAAAATATCATGCTCTTTAGGTTATGCTTACGAAATAGTGAAGTAGTTGATCTTATACACTTAATGTTAGATTCCATTGGGAATTGTTGATTATTGTTCTCTTGGCTAAGCTATAGCCTTTGATTATTGACAAAGTCCTATCAAAAAGGCTATGTTCTTTCAATTTTAGTTGGCGTTGTGTTGGGTTGTTTTCAATTCCCTCTTGATATTTTTTTATACTTTGCATTTTGTGCTTGGATTTTCAAAATTTCCTTGCTAATTAGCTCATTGCCATTCTTGCTTTGGAGAGATAGTTCAAGAACTTGGGTGTTAATATTCGAGTTTAGATGGTAAACAGATGGATGACCTTTGTGAGCCAAGTTCAACCAACTATGAAGATCAAGTGATTGTAATTGTAGTTATAAATCTACATATTAGTTCTTGAACTCCCTTTCCCAAGCAAGAACAACCGATGAAGCTCCATGAGCCAATATGGTAGGATGGAGATAAAACCTCCTTTTCTATGTCCAGAATTCAATTCACTCCCTACACAAGGTATGGCTAGATTTTATTTACTTAATGTGTTCTATTGCAATTGTATTGCATCATCCTTGTCATGAATTGTATAAGGCTTTACATGTTCTAATTTATTTATTGTGTACTGATGTTGTATCTTTACCACCCTAACAAATTTTTCTTTTCCTTGCAGACCATGCTTCAGCAATAATACGGTCTTCCATACACTAACGTGTTACAAACAACCTTCCCAGACAATGTTAATGACTATAAAATTCAATAATAATGTTGAAATAGACAATCATATCCTAATGTACTCGATATTGATTATAATACACAATATTCATTTCACCGCTAATTACAGTGCTTGCAAATCTATATTCTTGGTCGAGGGTTTGGTGAAGCTCCATGAGGCTCCATGACCCAATATGGTAGGGTGGAGAGCAGTCCTCATTGTGTTGACTTTAACTTTGTATTTTGTATGTACAGATTTCCATCTTACTAGCGTGGGGTTCACAAAAAAAATTATATGTTTAAGATTATGGTTACAATGAAATAAAATAGTTGACCTTATACACTTTATGCTAGATTCCATTGAGCATTGTTGATTAGTCTTCTTGTACTTATACTCTACATCACACAAATTATTAACTTGTTTTTAACCAAAATTTGTCTATGGTACTTTTTTGGTAGCTATGAAAAGATCCTTTATTTGTATTGTTAACAATTGATGTAGTTGCAAAATAATGGGGTCTCATGTAATGATGAATACAACTAATACTATTCCATGATTATTACTTTCCATCTAAATGCACATTACTAATGTCATTAATTATTTAGACATTCAACCTTATCCATAATAATATTCTATTTTAATTAGCTAATGAAACTTAATGATATTGATATTATTTTTAGATTGATACAATGGCTAAATTATGGGGTGGGCTTATATAATGATGTAGTTGTCAAATTATGGGTTGTTCTTAAATAATTATGAATTTAATTAGTACTATGCCAAATTTATTATTTCCTATCTAAATACACATTAGTAATCTCATCAATTATTTAGAAATTCAACCTTATCCATGATAATATTATATTTTGATTGACTAATAAAACTTAATGATATTAATATTACTTTTAGATTGTTTTAAGTATAGTTGATGTAGCATTCTTTGTTAGTTGCTGGCTAAATTATGACGTGCAGTTATATAATGATGAATTCATCTAATTTGCACATTAGTAATGTCATTAATTTAGACATTGAATCCTATACATAATAATATTATATTTTGATTAACTAATAAAACTTAATAACCAATTGAAAGTTAATACAATTGTTCATCAACGGGCCCTCTGTATGTGTATATATGTATAATCTACAAAGATATTTCCTCACCAACTATTGTACACACACTACAACCATTATATACATATCCTTCTTACAACCCATTATGGTTAACACCCTCCTTTCCTCCCCATTATAGTTCAAACTGTAAGGGAAAAAAGGGATACAATATTGTTCCCACTCAATCACTTTCATTATTGCACATAATATATTTAGCATACTATTGTATTGTTTGCTAGATTGCCTAATGTCTAACTATATTCTCTACATCTACATATGGCTACTGTGCCCACTCATGCCATTCACATTCAAATATTGTTGCGTGTTACTACACGGAACTGTTAGTAATATTAGTATTGATCACTAAACTAACATTGGTATGTTAATTGTGCACAACTTCTAACTTTTACCTGATCAATATTAAACCAAATATTATTAAAATTCTCATATTTATTGTAGTTGGTTGCACTACAAAATTTTGAAGCATCTACCTTCTACTAGGTTGCATGCTTTAATAAAGAGGCTAATGATTAATAACATAATAAATATTTGCTATCTTCACTCGAGGAGACATTATGGGCCTACTATGAAGATGTAATATGTCCAAAGTAATATAACAAGCACTCTGCGGGAGCTGGAGTCCCTACCATGAGCAGGTTTGTTTGAAGGTGGAAAGAGCAGAGAGAAGAGTATTAGATAAAAATCAATCTGTATTTAAGTTGACAAAATTCTCAACTAACAGTCTCATGGGTTGCAATGATTACAGGATATGCACAAAAATTATTTATTGAAAAATCTTTAGAAGCTTTCAAACAAATGAAATTGGTAGCTGTAAAGCCAGATTCAATGGTCTTTGCCAGCACCCTCCCTACTAGTCTATCAAAGCATGATGACGGTGGATTTTTGCCAAGTATCATCGTTGAAAATGCTTCGGTAGATATGTATGCAAAATGTGGAAGCAAAAACAAGGCACGTGAATTGTTTGATAGTCATGAAAAGAGTTTGCATGAAGGTTGAAAGGCATAATAACCTGGTAGTCCATGAATGGGTAGAGATCAACATTTCAAAGGACTATCAAAATAGTCTAGGGTAGTGCTCTAAAAGGTCCTTGTTCCAACTATTAGTTGGAAATGATAAAAGATAGTCTTAAGGCCATTGTACATAGATCATAAATATTGTGTGAAAAGGGAAAATGCATATGCCCAAAAGGTTCCATTGTGTTAAGTATGACACTGTGTGACAAGCCTTGTATGAAGAGGATAGTTGCTATACAAAGTAGCAAAATCTTGTTATGAGGTTTGAAGTATTCAGACAAGCAAGGAAGATGCTAGTAACCAAAATGGATTAGAGTAGCTCTGACCAACATGGATGTCTAAAGAATCATAGAGGTTTTGGATAGTGTGAGATGCTTAACTTCTACAATTTTCATTTACTAAGCTTGAACTCTGAAACTCAGAGACGATGACAACTCCATATTTGATATCTACAACAAGTACATATCAAAGACATCAAAGATTTTATTGCAAAGTCACCATATATGATAGATCAAACAAGTATTAGTTTCAATTTCACAGTTAGATCCAACAATACTAATGCAAATCCTCATGCATTTTTAGTTTTTGTGTATGTATTTAGTTGCAAAAAAAAAGATTGTACAATGCAAGAGATTTAATCATAGAAGATAGACACAGTAAACAATTTCAAACACGTGTGGAGAAATATTGTCCAAAATATTTTTGTAAGATAATTTTATACCATTTTTAAAACCATGAATATAACACGGCTCATAAATAGACAAAGATCCCCCTGTAGAGTCTATAAGATGGCAAGAGACATCAAGTCTATCTACTTTTTTGCTCATAACAGGCCCTTAGCTGCACACTAGTAATAGATAATATCTATCATAGTTGATTTATTTGTGAAGCGTTCAAGAAAACTATAGAAGTAATTTATGTAGACATCAAAGAAATATAGTTCCAATAGCATTTAATGTCACTTACAAGAGAAACAGAACTTCAGTAGTCACATGAAAAATGATTGGAATTCTCCAAGACATTAGACATGATTCGAAGGGTGCGCAGAATGATATTAGCACAAACCTAGCTAAAGTACATACCAACTACATTTGATTAGTCTCATTGGAAAGAATGCATAAGAGGCCAAGCAGTTATATATTTCTATTGACCATAAACTCTTCTTTCACGTGTGCACAAACAAATTCATAGGTGCCAACAACCATAGAATTTTTGAACCAAATGTAAATTCTTTTTGTAATTGAGGTTAGAATGCTTCTAGGGCTCAAAAGAAAGAAAACCCTTATGTGTCACAGAATTGACTTAGGTTCTTATTGTCCTCAGGTTATGATTTTGATTTCCACAAACTTACATTCCTTGCCCATGACTACATGATTTACTACCATGGACGTTATCATAGATAGAGGCTTAGTGCTAATATAAATCAATTTTTATATCATTTTATATATTTAGATTATCTATTGTGCCCTCATTAGAGGCAATAGCGCATGTGACTGCAAATACAACTTTGATTCCAGGAAAGCCAAAATTAGTCTTTGTCAGAAGGAGGTTTGTTTGTTTGACCATGACCACCACAACTGCAGACAAAAAAGGTGGAGGTCTAAAGATTTGCATCAGATTGTTCCTCTATTGTTGGGAAAATTTTACCCACTTTTGTTAGGTATGGCTCTCAACTGTTCCTTTGACTACAGACATAAGGTGCCTGTTTTATGTTTTGCAAGTTGCAACACTAAAAATACACCCCTGCTAGCAACGAGTTTTATAAATACTTGCATGTTCATTTTGTCACAAAGTAGAAAGGAAACAAAGTCAAGACATACTTTTCCATCAAGTTGTCTTTGATAAAGTATGAGATTTAATAATCAATTTAACAGTTAATGAAATATCCTACTTGAATGAATTGTTTAATCATATAACCCAGTTTCTCCAGGTTTAATGCATCACCAATTTAAATCATGTAGTCTTAATCCCTCAAATCCTTCATGCTTTAGAGAAATTTCTATTGCTATTGATGAAGGGAAGAGGAAAAGGATAAACAAGAGTCAAAACAGAGTGCGGTTATAAAACATAGAGGCATTGAAAAGATATAATGTTATATACTTCATTCATTCAAATCATATAATATTTAATATCAAAAGACAAATACATTATTGCAGATCATAAGGAATGTTACCAGATTGTAAACTAAATATATGTTATTGCAGAGAAATAGTTGCTTGCCAACATAGTTGTCAAAAGAGCATAAAAATTATGCAAATGAGTGCAAAAGCATGGATAAGAATCAAGGTACATCTTGGTTGCCAAGGACACAATTTTGTCAAACAAAATGATTTTTAAGTTTAAGTTGTTTATGTAGAATAGATTGTTGCCAGGTTTATAGCAGATATCAAAGGACAATATTCTATTATTATTTTCTAAATAGTTCCATCTTTTAAAGTCTGTTCACCAAATAAGTTCTTGTTTGCAAAAGGTGCTAAACCCTTTGATTCAAGGGCAATAGAGCATAAGCGAGGTTGACTATAGACATGAAGAATTGGATCAAAATCTAGCCTCTCTAGTGGTGATAACATCCATCACCTTTTTTCTTAGAAGCATCTCCATAGGTTGATTATGTTGTCTTCGAGCATGTCTGAAACAAAACAAATTCTTAGGGTGTCACGTTGCTTGTCTCTTACAAACAACGGAAGGGGAATCAAAAATTTCTCCAAGAGCTTCAAAAATAAGTTGAATGCCTCATCTTCTTAAATGAGGCATTGTGAACCTGCAAAGAATGACTGGGGCAATCAAGTAATTGTTAACCACTAGAAAAGCCAGGAGGCAACTTGCTGAGACAATTCAGGAAAACAAGCAGCAGAAGTTTGCGACAATCACAATCAATCCAATGGGATTCTCCATTGCTAAAGTTCCCTACAGATGTGAGGGATGGCACTCTTCCCTACCCTCAGCATGGTAGTGAAGCTACCAGATAAACTAGAAGCAACAAGAACCTGAAGCAAAAGCTACACGTGCAGAAGATTCACTGATCCTCCATTCTACCTCTGTCTTCAAAGTTAATGTCTTATTGTAAATTCTGACATGTACAAGCAGTTTTCTATGACCTCTTTGTTATTTTTTGTGTTCA
>VDFB02298851.1:0-13670 GCA_007258455.2 Sequoia sempervirens | reverse complement strand
ATCTACTTTTTTGCTCATAATAGGCCCTTAGCTGCACACTAGTAATAGATAATATCTATCATAGGCGATTTATTTGTGAAGCGTTCAAGAAAACTATAGAAGTAATTTATGTAGACATCAAAGAAATATAGTTCCAATAGCATTTAATGTCACTTACAAGAGAAACAGAACTTCAGTAGTCACATGAAAAATGATTGGAATTCTCCAAGACATTAGACATGATTCGAAGGGTGCGCAGAATGATATTAGCACAAAACTAGCTAAAGTACATACCAACTACATTTGATTAGTCTCACTGGAAAGAATGCATAAGAGGCCAAGTAGTTATATATTTCTATTGACCATAAACTCTTCTTTCACGTGTGCACAAACAAATTCATAGGTGCCAACAACCATAGAATTTTTGAACCAAATGCAAATTCTTTTTGTAATTGAGGTTAGAATGCTTCTAGGGCTCAAAAGAAAGAAAACCCTTATGTGTCACAGAATTGACTTAGGTTCTTATTGTCCTCAGGTTATGATTTTGATTTCCACAAACTTACATTCCTTGCCCATGACTACATGATTTACTACCATGGACATTATCATAGATAGAGGCTTAGTGCTAATATAAATCAGTTTTTATATCATTTTATATATTTAGATTATCTATTGTGCCCTCATTAGAGGCAATAGGGCATGTGACTGCAAATACAACTTTGATTCCAGGCAAGCCAAAATCAGTTTTTGTCAGAAGGAGGTTTGTTTGTTTGAGCATGACCACCACAACTGCAGACAAAAAAGGTGGAGGTCTAAAGATTTGCATCAGATTGTTCCTCTGTTGTTGGGAAAATTTTACCCACTTTTGTTAGGTATGGCTCTCAACTGTTCCTTTGACTACAGACATAAGGTGCCTGTTTTATGTTTTGCAAGTTGCAACACTAAAAATACACCCCTGCTAGCAACGAGTTTTATAAATACTTGCATGTTCATTTTGTCATAGAGTAGAAAGGAAACAAAGTCAAGACATACTTTTCCATCAAGTTGTCTTTGATAAAGTATGAGATTTAATAATCAATTTAACAGTTAATGAAATATCCTACTTGAATGAATTGTTTAATCATATAACCCAGTTTCTCCAGGTTTAATGCATCACCAATTTAAATCATGTAGTCTTAATCCCTCAAATCCTTCATGCTTTAGAGAAATTGCTATTGCTATTGATGAAGGGAAGAGGAAAAGGATAAACAAGAGTCAAAACAGAGTGCGGTTATAAAACATAGAGGCATTGAAAAGATATAATTTTATATACTTCATTCATTCAAATCATATAATATTTAATATCAAAAGACAAATACATTATTGCAGATCATAAGGAATGTTACCAGATTGTAAACTAAATATATGTTATTGCAGAGAAATAGTTGCTTGCCAACATAGTTGTCAAAAGAGCATAAAAATTATGCAAATGAGTGCAAAAGCATGGATAAGAATCAAGGTACATCTTGGTTGCCAAGGACACAATTTTGTCAAACAAAATGATTTTTAAGTTTAAGTTGTTTATGTAGAATAGACTGTTGCTAGGTTTATAGCAAATATCAAAGGACAATATTCTATTATTATTTTCTAAACAGTTCCATCTTTTAAAGTTTGTTCACCAAAGAAGTTATTGTTTGCAAAAGGTGCTAAACCCTTTGATTCAAGGGCAATAGAGCATAAGCGAGGTTGACTATAGACATGAAGAATTGGATCGAAATCTAGCCTCTCTAGTGGTGATAACATCCATCACCTTTTGTCTTAGAAGCATCTCCATAGGTTGATTATGTTGTCTTCGAGCATGTCTGAAACAAAACAAATTCTTAGGGTGTCACGTTGCTTGTCTCTTACAAACAACGGAAGGGGAATCAAAAATTTCTCCAAGAGCTTCAAAAATAAGTTGAATGCCTCATCTTCTTAAACAAGGCATTGTGAACCTGCAAAGAATGACTGGGGCAATCAAGTAATTGTTAACCACTGGAAAAGCCAGGAGGCAACTTGCTGAGACAATTCAGGAAAACAAGCAGCAGAAGTCTACGACAATCACAATCAATCCAATGGGATTCTCCATTGCTAAAGTTCCCTACAGATGTGAGGGATGGCACTCTTCCCTACCCTCAGCATGGTAGTGAAGCTACCAGATAAACTAGAATCAACAAGAACCTGAAGCAAAAGCTACACATGCATAAGATTCACTGATCCTCCATTCTATTTCTATCTTCAAAGTTAATGTCTTATTGTAAATTCTAACATGTACACGCAGTTTTCTATGACCTCTTTGTTATTTTTTGTGTTCATTGCAGCTGGAGTCCCTGCCAAATGGGAAAAGAAGGCCTGAAGAAGACTAATGAAAATCAGAGTGTGTTGACTATGGATTGGTACGCAAGACTTTGTCTAGGGTGGATGCTACTGATATCAGGTCTGCTACTGCTGAATCTGCATCTCAATCCACTTCTGCTCCTACTACTCTTGCTTCCATCTATAAACAGTCATAAATTCTTGTCTTTTGTTCCACCTTTTCTTCAAAGTTTCTAAAGCCCTTTTAAACAATCCAACTTGTGTATATCCTACAACCATGGTAACCCATGAGGCCATATTTCTTTCAAGTGATTTGTCAAATAGTTCAAAAGACTTGTCTATGATTTGTCAAATAGTTCACAAGACTTGTCTGTGCCTTCATATTTTACAGGTATATCTACCAGCGTGATTGTAACTATAACATTTGATGAAATTCTTCTATTCTTTATCTTTTGATGGATGTACATGCCCTATTCTAAAGCTCCCCTATTCATGTCATTATTTAATTAAAAGTTCAGTTCCTCAAATTTTTGACTATTGTACTTGAATATGGGCTTAATTCCTCAATCTGAATTGTCAATAAAAGTGAGTTGGAACTTGTGTATTATGTTCAGCAATGGTTGGATTTTTTAATAGTTGCTTGGCTCCGAAATAGTTCATGTCTCTAAGCGAGGACTAATGCTTTCATATGGGAGAATTACCAATAACAATGTATTCAAAACTATTTGGAGAAAAACATGTATCTTTCTGCTATGCTTTGTAATGGCTGAATTTTTAATATTTGTTTTGCTCTGGAATAGTGCTTGCCTATAAGGGGGGACCAATGTTTTAATTTGAACAAATTTTCAGTAATGGTACGTTGGAAACTATTCTGGGATAAACTTTTAAACAGTGAAGGTGTAAATATTTTTGCCTGAATTTGTATAGATTCAAACAGTTTCAATTAGTTTGATTGGGTTTACCATCATCTCTTGTGTCTCCAGACATAGCTGGTCATATGAAGTGAAATTTTGAGTCAATCATTGACCATTTTAGGTTTGCAAATAAATGATATTAAACCTTTTTCTCAAGGTGACATCTCATTGTGTTGCCAATGTACTGAAAATCTAGTGTATCCTCTTATTTTAAAGTCGTGTAGCCTAATGAAAATCTCCAGGACACGGTGAGAAACAAGAGGTGGTACACCTGCACATAAACAGTATTATCACTAATTTTATTTCCCTTCCCTTGATGTGTTTAATACTTCATGTAGAAAGAAATTCATAACAGTAAAGTGGATTTCAATCAGAAAGATCAATACCATCTGAAAGTTGGGATTGTGCATAAACCACATTCCATTGGCATCCATAGAGCCTCTGGGATGGAATACCATTGGACTCAAATGGAAATCCTTCTGCTTTGGGTCTCAACATATCTAGCAAAAGGTGAACTAGTGTAGCCCTTGTAGCACTATGAGCACAGAGATTCAATAGAAGTCTTTGAAGCATACCTTTAGCCAAAGGCTGCATAAAGTTACAAAAGATTAATAACTTATGAACCACATAATTTTTTTCAAAAGATAAGGCACCTGAAAATCCAACATTTAAATAGGCTACTACACATAGAAGATCAAAACCAATATCTAACTTCTATGAAAAAAACATAGAAGCACTGTGTATCAGATTCTTTCAATAAAAAGTTTAACATAAGGCCTGGCAGAAAAAAAGTAACATGTGTTACTAAACATAGAAGTACTATGTATCAAATTCTTTCAATAAAAAGTTTAACATTAGGCCTGGAAGAAAAAAGTAGCATGCATTACTGGAACTGAATGTTATCATGTCAAATTGACACAAAGAAGCATAAAAATGGAATTGATATCACTTGGACAAAATACAAATATTTTAGGAAGTGCTTGAACAATAGTTCTTGCATAGATTCTACTAACATAAAAAAGATATTAATCAATTTTAATTGCAAATCCAAACCCACAAGACTCTTAACAATTATTTTGTAATTTTATAAACCCCCCAGTAATGTTGTGTACCACATTGTGAAGGGTAAGTGATTTTCTCTTCTGCAGCTAAAAATATTTGACACTATGCACAAATCAAAGTCCTCACAAGTTAACCTTGTTAATTGAAGTAACGTACATACCTGAGCTAGCCTCAAAAGCTGAAGCATTGCTTTGATAGCATCTGTATCTACCAGAGCTTTCCGTTCCACTTCTTTCATCTTTATTGCATTACCAAGGGATGTGCCTGGCCTACAGCCTAATGTAAGCCCAATACTATTGCCCACAGCCCGCTCCAAAGCCTGGCCTCTAGTTCCTATGTTGTGTCTTCTACCACCGAGTCTATGCCTTGCTCCAAGAAAGCCACAGTGCTGGTACTAACTCATTACTCTTTCTCTCAGCATCTGTGCTTCTGCAAGAAGTGTTGGAGACAAGGCAGCAAGAACTGCTTCTGAGGAAGTTAATAGTACCTGAAAAAAATAGGAAAACGATAACTACTAAAATAAAAAGGCATAAAGGTTTAGATTGTAGTGTGAAATATGAAAAGGAATATCAATAAATTGAATCAGACCCAAATACATCCATAAATAATCAAAATCATAAGACCAACTAGTCAAGAATGGATGTTTACTACAACCTTTTCTTGAAGCTCAATAGCAAAGGTTGCCATTATTGAAGCACTATCCATATTTATAGGGTGCCCTTCAGCTTGCTGGCTTTGCACTATTCTCTGTGCACGCTGTTGCGCTAAGACTTCCACTTGGATATCTGGAGGAAGTGCCGCAAGAAATTCTGGATGAATATCTTCTGCTTAAGGAGGTGTATGGGGAAAATCACAGGTTAGAGCAAGAAACTGTTCTTTAATTGTGCCAAACCGATCTTACAGTTTTTTGCTCTCATGTGTCTGCATTAAACAGCGAAGAAACAAAAAAAAACCCTGGGAAAAATATTTCTTCAGATTAAAAAATAATGCATTAGATTTTAAGTGCAAAGCTTAGGGCAGAGGAAAAATCATTCAAGCCCTAAACTCTCAAATCTTACAAGATTAACCTCAAATGCTCGCTGCTTCGAAGAAGACTCAAGATTGCCTCCAAATGCTAGCTCCAAGTCCAAGCCACATGAACGCTGTTTCTGTCATGGGCGAGCAGGCTTTAGCAACAGCTTCCGTCCAAACATCTGCGGAATGAACCAAGGCTGTGCATGCCATGAACAAAGATGCCTAACAGGAAGAATGCCACCTGATGCCATGAAGAATGCCCGCTTGCAAAATGTGAAAGCAATATGCAGCCACACGCCCATCTCATCCATGTGCCATCCTTGAAAAAACCAGACAAAAACTTAGGGAAAGAACCGTAGTATTTCACCCTCTCCCGATGATTGGACAGACTATTTAAAATTAATGCAAAAACATTTAAACCCCAGGAAATTAGGCTCTCGCGAATCCAGGGCAAGATAAACTCTAATTTATTTTTTCAGATAAAAAAAAAAAAAACAAAACTTTGTATTAGCACTTTTTTATAGCCCCCACTCCGTTCCCAAGGCACCAATAAAATTGCATTTTGGTCTATCAAAAACATTAGTCTCCTGCTTATAAAGGTAGGGACTAATAATCCATACGCAATAGGGAGGGTTAGCATGCTAATGAATTGAGGATTCCATGTCAATGGTTGCTTTAAAAGCTTGGCATATGGAAGATTTGAATCCAGGAAATCAAAAGGCGCTGAAGCCAACAAGGCTTTTATTACCAAACAAAAATCTATTTAAACAACCGACTGCAGGAGTGCTATGAGGCGTTGGGTGGTAATGAATATAAGATCATAATACCTTTCATGCTATAGGAAAAACATTTGAGCAACTCCCCAAAAGTATTTGTTTGAAAAGGAGTAGGCAGGAACTTGCCTTACCCATTTATTATTTTCGAGTACAAGCTGCAGCTATCTTGCCTTGAGCTCAAGAATTAAATGGCTCTAGACTCTAATATTTTACATTTTCCTTTGACTGCAATTTTGATCCATGGTAGTGGTACTAGCAATGTTTTTCCCTACAAAAGTTGTATAGCAAAAATTCATGAGCATGCTTGACCATCTGACACTCTTTGTGCATTTCTGGAGATAAATCGTTGACCATGGTATCAGTGTATTTTACTTTTATTCTTTTGTTTTCCTAGGAAATACATTTGGGTATATACATATACTCTGTGTTATTTTCACTACAAGTTTGTTGTCTGCCACAAGATGGAGAGTCTTTATTGAAGGTTCATTTTTTTTCCACATATATGTTTGTATTTTCACAAGTTGAAATATAGTTTTCTTTTATTTATTTGTCCTTATTTCTTTTTACCTGTGCATAATCAAGAGGACTGTTAGTATTTATTTAATAATATAAATTTCTAGTTGCAGCCTACAGCCTTCAGAAGGTCTGCAGTTCACACTGGAGAGGAAAGAGGTTTTCTATTTTATTCTTTATTCTTTAACTATTCTGGCTGTAATGTACAGATAATGTTTAAGCATTATTTTGTACAGAAATATAAATGATTGTTAAGTACTTAAAGTGCACACACAAAGAGACCCAACGAATAAAGTATATGTCAGACTTGGAGGATTTTATGCATCACGCCTTTTAAAGTTTTTTTTCTGCTCCTTTCCTCAGGGATTTTTATTGTCATGCAACTGCATAATAATTCATACGTTTTTTCTTGCATAACAGCAATGTGTTTACCTCTGTTGTCTTCTGCATAACATAATATATATTCTTTTGATGTTATTTATTTATTTTATTTGCTGCTTCGAAGACAGCTAAATTTGCAACAAACATATATATTTATATTTTTTTGGTTGACAAATATTTACAGTAGAAATAGATTTTCTTTTGTTTTGTTTCACAATTGCAGGTGCTGCACCTCGGGGCTTGGCTCCTTGTTTATTTATTTTAATTTTTTTAAATATATTTTTTAATATTTATTATTATATGTACAATATAATAAAAGTTATATAATATATATCTAGTATGAAAATAGATAAAATAGATAAATAAATAACAATAATAAATACATATGTATTAAAATTTTGAATTTATTTCTTTTTGAGCAGAATAAATAAGGGATTTAGATTCATGAATATTTGATAATTTTACATGGTGGTGGGGGTCAATTTATATTGTCATTTCAAATATTCTATTTACTTTCTTCTAAACTTCATTCAAATTAGGCTACCTATGTTGTAAATTTTAATGGAAAACCTCTTTTTTTTTCTTAAATGCAAGAGATAGACAATTATATTAATTCCATACTTTCATAGTATTTAAAATCCCCCTTTTTTGTTCCCACCTTAAAACCAAACAAATACATAATTGTTAATAGAAAGAAATACAAGTCTAGATGTAGCTCTTCCTTACATATACATAAACTAATATACATCTCCCCTGCTTAAACATCCATTCATTTCATAATACCCCACTTTCTTCTTTTTCATTGTTAGACTTCCATGTGTATTTTCTTTTTCTTTTACAACAAAAGGAGTTAAATTAGACTTCATATGCAACTTGCACTATCATGATTAGAACCCATTTTACTACATACACTCATTTCTTTTCTTTTTTTGCCATCAAGAGCAAGTCACATCATTTTCTTTTCAAACCAGATTACAAGAGCTCATAATTTTCATTCATGTCAAACAAAACAATAGATTTCCATATTACAATGAATTTTAGGAAATACATTGAATCACACACAACTGAATAAGGAAAATATGAAACCCATATTTTTTAATCTTACAATATTACCACAATATATGAGGAAGCAAATGATTTACAAACTCATGAACAAGGTCTTGCTCTCCACCCTACCATAATGGCATCATGGAGCCTCATGGGCTCTAGCCATATCCCTGAGGAAGGAATTCTTTAAGCTCCACAATGATAAATGGAGTTTTTTCTCTTTTAAAAGCTAAAACTAGCATAGCACCAATTTCATGAATCTAGGTTCTCTAATTCCTATTTTCAACCATCATCCATACTCAATGTCATCTTCTTGCAACCAATAACAAAGGTAAATGGAGAAAGGAAGAACTTATCTCTTTTCTTTTAGATGAAGGGATTGAACTCTTGAATCCATCATTGCTCTCCTAG
This sequence comes from Sequoia sempervirens, assembly GCA_007258455.2. Taxonomy (NCBI): domain Eukaryota; kingdom Viridiplantae; phylum Streptophyta; class Pinopsida; order Cupressales; family Cupressaceae; genus Sequoia; species Sequoia sempervirens. Next base: position 5,239 of record VDFB02298851.1, on the reverse strand, counting down.
CCAAGCCATCTTAATCACAATCTTTCCAAAGGGGGGGGAATCCTCTTCTCTTCTCATCCTTTCTTCTATCTCAACTAGTGTTCTCCAAAAAAGAGAAGTGGGTAACACCCCACTCATCCTTCCTCTTCAAGATATATAGGAGTTTCAACTTGCAACCTTTGGGATGGGGAGGTGTGGAGCGCAACTACCTCCATCAATGAAATTATTTTCCTTAATAAACACAAACATGCACTTGGACAACCCCTCTATCATATCATCCTATCCTCTCAAAATTCGTCACTCATCATAATGAGGATTTTTCAAGCATCAAATCATGTCCTAGGGGCACTATTGCATGCCCAATTGACCCCTACCACTATGGTATAGACCCTAGGGGATTTAATTGTGCATCCCAACCAAGGAAATTGACCAAAGACCCATTTTAAAAGCCCATTTAAGTTCTTATCCGAATTTTAACTTGGATAATGGTTTCTAAACCTCAACCCCAACTTACATCTCATATGACTCACAAATAAGCACCCTTGCATCCCAAAATGTAAATTATCCTTTTCTTTACATCAACCCTCACCACCCTACTTGACAATCATATTATCTTTATATCTTTCCAAGCCCCATACTGGCACTCTACTTTCCTATACATTACCAATGCAATCATAAGAACAAATTCTTATCATATTAAATTGATAGCTAAACTGAGATTTTAATTGTACAACAATTCCATTTACAATTTTAATTCATATTCCCATTTATGATTCCATAACACCTTCATGATGGTGACAATGAAAAAAATATCAAGGAGAAATACAAGAATATGGTCAACCACATTATTTATTGTGGGTAGTACAACTTACCATCCATTTATGGAAACATATAAAAAAACAAATTTAACATTAATCATATGGAAGCTCGGGGGTCTTACAAGTTTCTTCTCCTAAAGCTTGAGAATATCATTTTGCACCACATACCTTTGTGTCACTTCATGACACCTCATATTTCTGAGGGGTTGTTTGATTTTGATGTTATTGCTCCCCATAAGCTCATGCCTAGGTTTAGTTTTCATGAGAATTATCTACATAAGAGGGAGGTATAGATTCATTTGTAGTTCATAATTCTTCTTTGTTCTCAACTTCATCTTTCTTGCTCCTAGAGATCTATAAAAATGTTGATTTGTAATGATTTGGGTTTATAGATTTAATTCTAGATTAGTTTTTAATTTTAGATTAATTTTTTATTTTAGATTAATTTATAATTTTAGATTAATTTATAATTTTAGATTAACTTTTAATTTAGATTAAGTTTTAATTTAGATTAACTTTAAATTTAGAGTATTTTTTAATTTTAAATTAGTTTGTAATTTTGGATTAGTTTCTAATTTAGATTAATGTCATTTTCCATCATAGCTTAGTTTTTGTTGTTGTGGCTAATTTTTGGTTTTTCTATTGCAATTTCTCATGTTAGGGATTGAAAACATAAAAACATGTTTGATGAAGCTTTGAAATCAAAACTACTAACTAGTTTGGTGTAGGACATGGTCAAAGGAATTTGATTTGAAACTTAGTGTATTCATTTTATTAGATCACATTTTTCAATTGGTGCTTAAAATGAATGACTATCTTTCTCACATAGATCTTACTAGGAGGTCAATAAACATTGTTTGTTGTGTTTGAAGGATGGTAGGTATTATTCTTTCACCTTATACAAACTGGGTGATCAGAAAATTAGACCCATCTATTTTTGTGTTTATACCTTAGAGGGGCATGCCTTGCAAGAGTGAATGACTCCAACTGATTTTTCAATCAAGCCAGTATATAAAAGGATGAGACTAAACTATCAAGTCTTCATGGTATGTAGGCCTTAGCCGTGTAGTGCCATTCAAAATCGGGTACCTACCTTTTCTTTTAAAGGTATAAGATCTCTTATTAGAGTGGTTAAAGCCTTGAGTGGCTTGTTGTATGCTCGCGAGGTGCCATGTCCCTGAGTATTCACTAGAACCATCTTGTGAAGTTTTCCAAAAACCCTTCTATTTGTTGGTGCAACAATAATCATTGCCAAGGAATCCACATTCTTGTAGTTCTTAGTAGAGGTGAATATTTTTTCATGAGAGATCCATGAGGGCTCAAAGCTTGGTTGACCTGAGAAGTGAGTGTTGTGGAGGGGATCTAGTGTGGCCAAGCTTCTAAGTCACCTACTAAGAATGAGTGTGGCTGGGGAAACCCACGTGGAATCCAACAAATTTATTTTCCTTTCCAAACTCAAGATTTTTGCTTCCATTTCTAAAATCAAACAATAGTCATGATTAAGAACAAACTCAAAATCCTTTCTATTTATAGTGTCTTGCATGTGTGTATTCAAAACATTGTCAAAACATATCAAACTTTACACCAAAACCTGATAACATTTCAACTTTGACACAAACTAAGCCAATATTTTCCAAACACGTTGTTTAAACCAAGGGTTTTCTCACTTCATTTCTCATCATTCCATCACATTCATTTAGCTTACTTCCATCACATAAACAAATCTTACGTTGCATACACCTTTTTGAAAACTTTGGAATAGGGAAACTTACCATATCTTGTCATAGGCCCATTGCTACAAAGAAAATTTATCATTGACCTTATCATTTCCCACATCATTCCTTGTTATTTTGGTGTAACCTTTAAACTCATCAGTCTAGTTTAAGGCTCGCCTTGTCAAACTTTTCACTTGTCATCCACTCTCCTTGAGGTCATTGATAATTTCATTTGGAAACATTGGACTATCTTAGGTTGGATAATAACTCCTTCCTTAAGTTTCACAACAAAGGTGCATAGTTATCTCAACTACATATCATATTTTTTTATAACACTTTGCATTAGCATCATTCCCCTTTTAGACTTGGTCATACTTTATATTATAGTGACATTGTCACTACCTCATTTAGACATTCTCAAAATACCAAAAATACCAACAAAAAGTTGCATTATATTTAGGCATTTCTTATTCCAAAAATAACAAAAAAAAAATTCTTAATCTCATATCATTGGCATTCATGATCTTGAGCAAATCTTTTTATGGTTGAAATTAGATTACAAAATAAGTGCAGGGCCATGGATTTGTTTAATGATGAAAAATATATTTACAACTACACTACCACATTAAATCTTGACAACACATCTAATGATCCTCATGGAAATACCTTTGGAACACAAGACAACACAAATTTGGGACCTTCATTTCATGAGCAACCAAAGATAAGAAACCTTTTTGAGCAATTCCTCATTAGGGATAAAGATGGAAATGTATAGATAGAAGAGGTAGAGGTTGCTGCTCAAAATCCTAAAGTTGCCTCTCTAGTGGATGAAACTATAATGCTAGACCCTCAAAGATTCTTGGCTAAGCTATTGCTAGAAGGAGTCAAATTACCCCAAGGATTTGATGTTGATACATTACGCATTGCAATGCCACCAAAGGACAACATAGAAATAAGCAAAGGACAATCTTCACAACAATTTATAGTTTCCATACCTATTTAAGCGACAAGCCAAAATACCACAACCACCAACACCTCATCCATCCCAGCAACACAATCTATGAAACAAACCACATCACAACCATTATTCATGACACAACCCTTGGGCTCAACATTTACTTCCTTTGGGTCATCATCTCAGGCCATTGGGGCAGCCACATCTAGCATCCTTAGTAAACCTAATCCAAGAAAGGTTGTTATCCAAGGATCTCAATCAAACACAAGCATCGTGTCACAAGGTCCTCTTGTTAATACCAACACCTTGCAAGGGAAAAATATGAAAATTCCATCTAGTCAAAATATAAACATTTCACATGGCCATAACTCTTCTCAACAAGGACAAGGTTCACAAACTATACAAACATCAAATCCTTTCAACATATCATATGGATCCTCTTTTGGACATCAAAATCCACACTAAAAAATACAATACAACATGGCCACTTCACACATTCCAACATATACATCACATGTTCATACCTATGGACATGGTAAAACTCCACCCCACATGTGCCACATGTTATCTTAGCATAATACAAACATGGAACTTCAACATAATGTCCCCCAAAATCCCATAATAGATGCCTTGACTTGTCAAGTGGCCACTTCTCAAAAACACATGGAAATAATGCAATTATCAAACAAGAAAACATACATGTTGCATGACTTGAATCCATATCCATATGATCCTAGCATTTACATGCCACCTTTCCCTCATGGGTATATCATCCCTAACTTCACTAAATATAATGGGAAGACAAATCTGCTTTAACACATAAGGGAATTTACCATGACATGTGTAGATGTGGCCTTTGAAAAAACTTACTTGATGAGACTATTTCCTAGAAGTATTGTTGGTCCTGTACTTGAATAGTTTTCATTACTACCTAAAGGATCTATAAAATCATGGGATGGCTTAGCCAACAAGTTCATGGAAAACTATTCTTATAACATTGAGAATGATATTACAATAGCTAGCCTATGCCACATGACACAAGATGAGGGTGAGACTTTCATTAACATTTTCCAAAGATGGTGTAGCATGGCAAGTCAATATTCTATTGAAATTCTTAAAAATAAAAATTTGACATGTTTGTTGAGAATCTCATATCCAAATTAAAACATCCACTGCAAGTACATTGTTGTCCAAATTTTTTAGACTTGGTAGAAAAAGGTATGACATTAGAAAAAGTATTAATTGCTCAAGGTGAACTTTCATATGGCAGTAAAAGTACACAACAGACTTCCTCCAATGACAAAGGTAAATATTGGGCAAGAAACAAACATGTGACCAACAATGGTGTTGTCAATGCTAAGGTAATCAATAGGAATGGTCCCACTCTAACACTTTGAGGACCTTAGATACAAAACAATGCATCATAGATCCCCATGCCAATGACAAATATAATACAAAATAATCAAGGATGGGGACCCCCAAGACAACCAAGACAGTTCCCATGAATACAATACACTCCTTTACCTGAGCCACTTGAATTTGTCCTAAAGAAACTAGTACAATCAAACATTATACAGCTCCCAGAGCCCAAACCATATGATCTAGGACAATTAAAACCCTCTTGGTGGGATAACAATGCTTTCTATGAATACCACTACATCAAAGGTTACAAAACCTTATAATGTCATCAGTTGAAAAATATGATTCAAGAGCTCATTGAAAATAGTACCATAGAAGTTGAGGAAAACAACAAAATTCCAATAAAGACCATA
>VDFB02298850.1:0-27216 GCA_007258455.2 Sequoia sempervirens | reverse complement strand
AAAATGCCAAAAATGAAAAAACGAAAAAGCAAAAAAAGCGGATTCCCTAAAAAATAGGAAGTGTCAGAATTGGCCCAAAGCACAGGCGATCCTCGTCTCCCGGGCCTTCTGAGCACTTCTGTGACGTTTAGGCACTGATTCAAGCATGGATTATTGACTTGGCTTGGATGACTCTCAGAAGACTAACTTGAAACTCTCAAAGTTGTGACCTCATGAAACCGTTGCAAGGAGACAAAACCCTAAAAACTAGCAGACTACTGGGGGTCCCCATTTGCGATGGGGCGATTTGTGAAAAGGTCACAACACTACCCCATTATCCTTCGGATAGGGTGGTTTTCATGGAGTTTCTATGACAGTTGTACGATGTTCACTCACATTTGCACAACAAACGCAAGTTAGTTGCCAATTTTCCATTACAGATGGGCATTTACAGGTGCAAGACAACAGTTGATGCCAAGGTTATGCGCCATGAGTTAGCAAGACTTAATCTTAAGGACCTTGTTGAGAGATGCTCATATGACCCTTGGGGTTATTACTCAACATGCCTTGGAGGTCGCTCTTATCACAAGCCAACAATGGAGGACTACTAGGTCAACTGCGAGGACGAGTTCGAGGTGGTGCGTAGGTGCACCTACAGCAGGTTCACCCTTTCACAGATTTCTATTTTCATGTCAGAGGATGTGGGAGGGTTGTCAGATGATGGGGATGTACTTTCTCCATTTTTCAGAGAACAAGTTGATATGCATCCACTTCCAGCTGTCAACTGGTTTGCCAAGGAGTTCGCATCTGTTAAGGAAAGGTCTAGTAGGAACAACAATATGCTCTACTTGGATAGCAAGAAGACGAGGAGGGAAGCCATGCCAAATACAGAGCCAACACTGGTGGATATTTCACTGCCTTCCACGTCAAAGACAAAGCCCAAACAAAAGAAAAGGAGTAATCCTCGTAAAGGGAGCAAAGTGCCTGAGAATTCAAAGCGAAAAGCACCAGTTGCTAATTCGGACCAGCAAGAACAACATGTGGAGGTTGCCACAAATATAGTTGAGAGTTTTGCTAGAACCGGAGCTAGAGCCTCCCATGCCATCACCAACACCACAACAGTCTCCAATTCCAGTACACAATGGCTTGGTGCTCGACTTGCTGCCGCGTAGTAGTGCTTCCACACATTCCCACTCATCAAGAGTTCCTATGACTAGCACCGATCCTTCCAGTGAGACTAGTTGAGACTCGTCTTGGCTTGAGAATCAGCTGGGTAGGAAGAGGAGGCAGCCATCCTACAAACTAGACTTCATAGACTTTGATCATGTCCACTAGGAAACACCAGATAAAAGGATAAAGAAGCAAGTCCATGTGAAAAGGAACGCTGACAAGGAAATCATAATTGAGACCGCAGCATCGTCGGAGGACAAGAACTTGGACGAGGTAGAGGTTGAAGACTTCGCCTTGATAAAGGTCAACCTTGGTAGAAGCACTCACCTAGCAGACGTTGATTCCCTCCAGGTTGCAACGGAAAGCATAAAGGAGAGAGTCAAAAAGGATGGAGAAGATAAAGCAACCCTCAAGGCTGAAATCCAGCAGCTTCGTCAGTATATCTCTAACCTTATGCACAATGCTGAGAATGTCATTGCCTTGCTCCTGCAGATGTTAGAGTTACCAACAGAGCAAAATCAGCAAAATCATTTGGTTGTATATCGGAAGCGCCTGAAAGATTGGGAGGAGTTTGTCACAAGGGGCCGCTTCATACTTTCAAAATTGTACCAATTGAGGTACAACGCACACAAACTTCGCACACAAATCTAGGATTTAGAGCGATATTTGGTGGTTGACAAACCATAGAATGAGATCATAATTTCTCATCCGAGGACGACATATGAATCGGTCACTGAAGAAGAGGACAAGGAAGCTAGTTTTACTTGGAGAACACAATTAATCTTCAAAGCAAAAATACATGAAACAATTTCTTTAGAGTTGGCCAAAAGCAGAGAACAAGTGACTAGTGCTATCAAGTTCGTGAGAACTTTCATGTCACGAATCCCATGCCATTATCAATGCAAGGATGGTGAGTATATCGAGCTCGCTGACGTACAATTAGAGTTGTAGGTGCTCATTCATGGTATTTTCAATGGTGATTTCGATGGCTGTAGGTTGGATCAACTTACAGTCATGTCAGCGTTATTTGATGAGGCGGTCAAAACTGGAGGAGAGTTGTAGAGTCAGATCACGGGCGGTGAGGTGATGCTGCGAAGACAGAAAGTGCTTCAAAAGAGTATCAGTGCCCTAGATGGTGATGCTGTCAACGACCTCGTGGAGGGGTTAATTGCCCGAGATCACGACCAGTGAACTACAGATCAGGACGTCCCACCTTTTTAGGATAGACATTAGACATAGCAGCTAACTCGATGCCTCTTTCCGAGTTAACTCATTGATCCACATATCATGGCATTTCTCTCTTGGAATCATCTTTGTACAGTTGGAGTTGTCATGTAGTTTTCAGTTTCCGTTAATTGATATTAGTTGTCAGTTAACTTGCATATTAATAAGGATTTGCATGTTGCAAACGTCCATTTAGTTTAGTTTTGTTTCAGTTATTGATGGTAGTTTTCCAATTAACTGTATAGTTGCATACATTTAGGTTTAGCAATAAATCTTGCATGCTTGCAAGACTCATGTTAACTCAATGTGATTTTAGGGTTCCTTACACCTTTGAGATCTATAAATAAGATCATTCTTGCTCATTTGTAATGAACTTTTGTGTGTGATAGCATACATGCTGGGCCCAATTTTTGTGTCGTATTGCTATTCAGTATCTGATCAAGAACTTTTATTGTGATAATAAATTGCTGAGCCGCCTTGCCGTGCAATGCTATTATTTTGTATCTGTTCACTTAGTTAAATTTAATTGCTGGTTTGATCGTTCATTGTGTGCATGTCTTGTTTATACAATTTTCTGTCCCAATTATTATTCTTGTTGTGATTAATAAGCATTGTTTCATAGCTACACCTCGGATAGGAGTCCCTCCTCTTTGGGAATTTAGAAGTAAAGCTTATCATGTGATGTTGTGATTAATAATCTTTGTTTCATATCTACACCTCAGATAGGAGTCCCTCCTTGGGAATTTAGAGTCGGAGATTATCGTTTAAGTGTTGTTGCCAATAACCTTTCTTTCAGCCTACACCTCAGATAGGTGTCTCGCCTCCTTAGAAATCCTGACTTAAAGATTATCGTACACCATTCCCTGCTCCTAAGTCCTCATGCTCTGTTTCTCTTGAGGAAATAGGATAGATTAAGCATTAAGTTAGTTGTAGTTAAGATCTGGACAACTAGAGAAAAACCTTAGGTGCAATGTATTGGTTTTTCTTAACCTTGTGCCTCTTCCAGCTGAGTTAAAATGATAGGATTTAGATTAATTTACTTTTTCACGCATATCAGCAAAAGAGGGAGCTTCCCCTTCTAATTTGAAGAGTAGTCATTACACACTGTGCATAGCTGTGCGTTGCCAATACACACTCCAGAGGTGCGAATTGTAACACCAACAATTTTCTGGTGCCCACCGTGGGGCGCGAGGCAAGAAAATTTCAAGAAAGCTAAATGCTTTATGTCACGGGAATGACCATTTGGCGTCCTATTGCTCCAGTTCAACAACTAGGACTCTCTCCGGCCATCATACAGCCGAATTTTGTACTTATTGAAGGCGAGCAGTCAGACATCATCAATAGCCTGCTAAATTTTATTTTTGAGAATTATACATCATCTACTCAGTGGAGGAACGCAGCTACTACTCTGGACAAAGAAGAAGAAAGAGTGGATCTGGCAGCCGATAGACCAATTTTGCCACCACCCGCGTGGGAATAAAGCATCCTGGCTCACCTAGTATACACGAGAAGGAGAAATAATCCTCTCTTTCTATAATGAGCCTAGCTCAAACTGCCCTCAATTTCTTCAATTTGCTACCTTGTTGCTACCTTGTAATTTTGTCAAACAGTTTGAAGATGAAGTATTGCCTTGCTGTTATGATGTTTCAGTTTGCTGATATGTGTGTATTTTTTGAACATAAAGATGCAATCTTGACTTGAAAGGAATGCTAAATGATCAAACTATGAACTAAACATGAAATGCAATTGATTTTGTATTTTTTGAATGCAATAGATGACTTAAGCTAGTACAACTTGACACCTACAGCCAATGGACAATTTGTCAAACAATTGGCATGCAATCAGATATACTAAATATATATGCTATTTGATTGACATTTTATCAAACATATAATATGCAACATCTGTCTCCCTTTATTGCAAAGCAATCCCAAGTACAATAATGCAATATGCTGGCCAATACTCTTGGCTTACAATGAGTAAAATGACAGTGCCAAACTGATTGTAAATGAGCTTCTACAGCTATAACTAATAACAATGCTAAATGTCATATATTCAACTAAGATTTACAATGCCTTTGCTGATGAAGAACTTAGACTAAATGCAATAAAATGATAGACAGAAAAACCTGGAAATTGTGCTGCTTGTACATATAAATTTGATTCTCCTAGCTGCTGTTATATTTGCCTCCAAAATGGCAGCGCCCAGCCTTCTCATATCCTAACCTTGCTCTGTGAATTTTCTTTGAATTTATTTCTCCTTCAATACTGAAATCGAACTCCTTCAGCTAGCCGTCCCTATCACTGTGAGCAACATGATCAAATGAAACATATGCAGCCTCCAACGTCTCCCTTTAGGCATCAAAATTCATCTCCATGATATTGTAAGTATGGCGCCCCTGCTGGAAGTGATTCGATGCACATAAGAAACCTCCTTGACTGAAATCAAAATATCATGAAGCTACCAGCATGTCTTAAATCTCAGAATTTTATATCTGTCAATATAATGCAAATTGAACCCAAGCAAATGATGACTCCTATACAAAATGTCTTCAACTCCAAGCTCCAAATCGAATTTAGCAAAATTGGCCAATGGCCACAAATTTTGTACCAATGAAAGGACTGAGTATCCCTTCCAATTTGCAACCCTTCAGAAGATATTTCACTCCCTCAGTTATGCTATCAATGGGAGTTTTCGTTCCCAAAGACGAGGCTGATATACTGAAAAAACCCTTGGCTCCACAACTGCTCATGAAATGCAAATGTCAAATACTGGATGATTAACAATGGCAGCCTTCACCCTCCTTTATACTTTTCTTTTCCCTCATTAGGGCGGCTTCTAGAAGCTCATAATATTTTATTATCATTATTATTTTTATAATTTATATTTGCACTTTATAATAAAATGATGACTTATAACATAAAGTACAAATATAACACCACCTTATAACACCACCTTATAACATGAGGTTTCTAAAAATAGAAACATCTTAATAAATCATTAGAATACCTCCATATGAACACTGAAACCTCAAAAAGAAGTCAACTGCCAACTGGGTAACTGCCGTGAAGACTCTCTAAACACGCCCTATTAGCCTACGAGGGCCACTGATAGGCTAATCATGCCGATATATGAATGTCTAGTTAGAAGGGGACATTATACTTTCAAGAAGAGCCGATCTTTGAAGAGGTTCCTGAGCATTTCCTAGAAGGACCAGAAGAAGCATCTCCAGTCCTAGCTGAAGCAATGGGCGATAACAACAACAACAACAACAACAATGGCAACGACCGAAATGGAAGGAACGTAAGACGTCCAACCCATTACCTTTGGGCGACAACATTGGGCCGTTGGCCTTAGCAGGACACAATGAACTGTTGAAGGGATCGTGAAAGCATTTCCCTCGATTTCACGGTGATGGGTCTCGACACATTGATGAACACATCTCAGCATTCACAGCGGCTTGTTCCGTTTTGCATGTTTCACATGAAGACATCGTTGTCCGTCTCTTTGTGGAGACTCTTGAGAACAACATTGCAGACTGTTTCAATCATCTTGAACTAGGCATTATCATAGGTTGGGCAGTCATGAGCAAAAGATTCTTAGCAAGATTCAAGCCCGCCGAGGACAATCACCAATTATTTTCAGAACTCTCAAACTCAAAGATGGAGCCAACTGAGCCAATGAGGGAGTTCGTAGCAAGGTTTAACCGCCTTGGCACACATCTTTCCCATACTCTCAATTCATTCAATGAGATTTTGATGAGTAGCTTCATCAACGCACTACCGTCAGAAATAGCCTTTTTCTTGAAGGGAAGTCAAGGAGTAGATCTACAACTTACACAAGAAGAAGCAATCAAGCTTGAAGATAACACGATCACAACGGGAAAGATGAAAAATGATTCAATCAGACCGCTTGTTCAAGCGTCTGCTGATCAACTGCTACAGAAGGTAGCCAATGAGGTGACTATCCTCAAAAGATAGTCACCCACTCAAGGGCAGCAAGCACTGCCTACACCACCACTAGATCAACCTCAACAGCCATACTAGTCGAAGAGGAATAACCTCCAGCAATTCAATAATTACAAACCAAGGTTTCCGCAAGGACAATCAAGACAACCGGTTGATACTAAGAAGGCTACAGCCTATTGCACATTCCATGATACTAATGCACACACCGGAGCTTCATGTCCGAAAAATCAAAGAATGAATCAACTCATGGGATTTGCTGATGCTGCTCCAAGTACAAGCTTTGTACCTTCACCAACTACAAATGTTGTCTCACCACAGATAGACAACTTTGATGGTGACTCCGCAACGGGATACTTCGACAGAGAACTCGTTAATGAAGAACGAGAAGAAGAAGAATACCGCTAGTACTCTCTTGCGGTCAATCACGAGAACATTTCATTGCCTGTGTTCACACGTGCACAACACTTCAAAGCACAAAAGGAAGAAGAGGAAAAGCGGAAAACAGATGAAAAGGGAAAGGAAGTGCCTTCCACTTCCAATCCCAAGTCTTCACAAGAGAACACTGTGCCAGTTGCTCAAGACCCATCTTCAACAAACTTCGACATTGTGTCTTCCATGATGAAGATGAAGGTACAAATCTCACAATTGGAGTATCTTTAGGGTCATCTAGAGTAGTTGGAGAGGATCCTCAAGGTTGTAAAGAAGGAGGCTGCAATCCATCTTACATTGCTAGAGTCCTCTGTGCTAGCAAAAGACAAGCCAAAGCCGTTCTATATATCTTTGTATATAGGAGGTTTTAAACTCAGCAATTGTATCATAGATAGCGGAGCTTTGGACAACGTCATGCCCTTGTAGATCATGAACTTGTTGGGACTTTTGTGTACCAAAACTCACACGTTTTATTCACTTGAGTCGAAACCGGTGCCATTGGACTGTCAACTGAAGGATGCGCAAGTAAGGCTAGCATCTTGTCTTGAAAAGAAAATCATGATGACTATCTTGGTAGCTGACATTCCAACCAATTACGAGATGTTACTCAGTAGGAGCTTCTGCAAAGACCTCGAAGGCAAAATTCAGTTGGATTGGTCGTTTGCGACAATCCTATTGAAGAAAGGTAGTTTCAAGATGGAACCTGAGGCCAAGTCAAGGTTTACGGTGGTTAAGTCCTAGGACCCATAGGCACAAGTGTTATATCAAGACATGGGTCCAGGCACATCTACTACGATGTCTGAAGTAACTGAAGATAGTCAAAAGTTTGCACTTTCCACAAATACATCATATGAAGAATCAAAAGTGTGGACGATGCAGTTTGACGATAGTTGCTCAACATCAGGCTTAGGAGCAGGAGTTGTGATCAATTCTCCCGAAGGTCGTCTATATCCGTTTGCATACCGATTGCAATTTGAATGCACCAATAATACGGTGGAATATGAGGCGCTTTTATTAGGTCTCAAAAATGCAAAGGATATGGGGATCAAGTTACTTAGAGTTGAAGGAGATGTAGAGTTGATTGTCAAACAAATCAAAGATCATTTCCAAGTCAGAAATAATCGCCTTCGATCCTACAGACAAAGGGTGTGGAATGCCATCGACTGGCTCGAGGCGTTCGTGTAATGTCCCCATTTCTAGCACTGCACCTTTAAGTGATTAATGGCCTTTTCCCGGTGTGCTGTTGGCTAATCAGAGACAAAATTAGGGTTTCCGGCTGCTTGGTGAGTTCTTTTGAAGATTCAGGGGTTTACATGTTGGAGTTGGGCTATTCGGATCTTGGATTCCTTCTGGGTTTTCTGAGAGCTTCGCTGAGGTATGAAATGCAATTGTGTCGGGCAACCTTTCCGGACTTACTATTTTTAGTAAGTTATGACGGCCACACCTTAGAGTTTGGGATTTTGGTTTGCGGATTCTTTCTGGGTTTTCAGAGAGTTTCGCAATGGTGGTGCATGCATTTCATTCTGAGCAACTTCTTGAATTTACTATTTTTAGTAAATTCTATTTTTAGCAGTGGTCCAGTCAGCACCAGCTCCGTCAACTTTCCTCTTCTGGCAGTTCATTGGGTAATTCTGATTTTTGGCTTAAGGGGTTCATTTTGGAGAAATAAGTATTTTAAATACGATAATGTTTTATTTTATTAAATAACCCCTTGTCCTAGTAATATGACTTTAAGTTGTTTTAAAGAAGGGGACCTTGAGGGGTATTTTCTCATGAAGAAATATTTTTATATTTCTAAAGTCAAATTGCTCTTGAGGAAATTGGACGCCAACTTAAGGAGAGAAATATTTTATTTAAAAATGTTTTATTCAGCCAAGAAGAAGTATGCCACTCTTGGAGGGAAAATGAAGTCAAATTCGAATTGGAAAAAGGGCGCACTTTCTAGAAGCATCTAGAGATTCTCTACTAAGTCTATAAAAGAAGGCCATCTCTCTTCTTTTTATCATCTTATGACTTGAGTAAGTTATGCTGCCGGAATGGTATTTGGGATTGCTTCGAGGAATGAATGCCTCCTAGCCTTGGCTCGACTTCTTGCTTGAAAGATAGCAACTAGTGGAGAGTTAGATTGTAGTTGAGTGAGATTTGTAGTGAGATTTTGCATTGTAGAAGTTGTTTTGCATTTGTAGTTCAGTTTCTTGCATTTTAATCAAAATCTGGAGTTGCTGATTTTGTATTGCAGATTGAAGTTTATACTCATAAGTCTTTGGGCGAATTTATTTTGGTTCTGGGTAGTTTACCCATGCATTTGCTAGCCTTGGGCGCCCCTCTATGCCAAGTTGCAGATTTTTTAGATGTGTCTTGGATTTTATCTTGTTGGTAGAACATTTCTTGAGGCTGTACCATTCTGTTTTGCCTGGCAAGTGTTTAGAAAAAAAAATACTTCAATTTGTCAGCTGTTTCTTTGTCTAGTCTTCATTGTTATCATCCTAGTTTTCGTTTGCATCAAGTCTCATGTCATTCTGGCAAGTATTGAGTGAGTTGTGAGCATTTTAGTGGATTCTAGGGTTGCTGGTTATGCATATTAAGTTGCTGTTCTGTCATATCAGCTTGCGTAAAGTCTATCTTTTGAGTTGGGTTTGGGTTGAAAGTCTTTGTGATCATTGAGGAGACATTATACTATATTGCAGCATGGTTAGACTTTCTTATTCTGTGTATTTGGCAGGCAAATCTTAATTATTGTAAGCTGAACAGTAGTACTGTCAGCAATCTTACTTCTTCTCTGTTATTTCATTGTAATACCCACTGGATAAGTGGAAGAGGCTGGCTTGCCGCCTATTTACTTTGATTTGTATTGTAATATCTTACATCTTTGCCCTATGGTAGCTCCATTCCCACTCCGGGTTTGAAAGCACATTCTGGGTGTTGAGTTTACTTTCAGCATAATAGAAGATAGGGATCCTCTGACCATATGCTTGTCGTCATCCGGCGCATTCTTGGTTAGAGTTCTTTATTCAGCATTGCTTTGAGATCCTCTGACCATATGCTCGTCGTCATCCGGCGCATTCTTGGTTAGAGTTGAATTCCGCATCGTTTTGGTTTAAGTGCTAACCCTAACGGATGTGTGTTGCATTGCTTACTGTTATTGAAAATTTGAAAAAATTTGGCTCAGAATATTACAGTTCGATATCAAATACATTCCACGTACAAACAATAGCAGGGCCGATGCCCTCGCGGTATTAGCCACTCTTTTCATGCCGCATTTTGATTTTCGTTAGAATTCATTTGCTATTGAGTTGATTTACAGGCCAGCTGTTCCAGACTATTCAGACAACTGGCAAGTCTTTGATGCCGACGTTGACATTGTAGAATTTCTCGTCATGGGAGACAACTGCAAAGAGTTGTTCTTTGAAGGAAGTTCTACTCCTTTCAAAGAATCACTCACTGAAGACTTTGAAGCCCCGGATTTTGGGATCATTCAATTGAGAGGAAATCTAATTCCCAAGGGTCTGGTGTCTTTAGAGAACATTTTTGACTGACATGACCGATAAATCCAAGATCAAAAGATGTCAGGTGTTAATACTTCTGCTGAGCATTACCAAGTGAACATCGGCACTGAAGACAAGCCTTGGTTTGTTAATCTAGGCAAGTGTTGTACTCCAGAAGAAGTTGAGAAGTTTACCGCTCTGTTCAAACAATACAAGGATGTCTTTGCCTAGTCTTACGAAGACTTGAAGGTCTTCACACCTGTCGAATTGTCACATACAATTCCTCTGAAGTCTGATGTTAAGCCTTTCAGGCAAAAGCAAAGACATTATAATTTGCGGATCCAAGATACTATCTACGTGGAGATTCAGAAGATGGTGGATTCGAAGATAATTTTTCCAATTCATCACTCCGCCTGGGTGTCTAACATAGTTCCTGTGCGCAAAAAGAACGGTGAAATCATAATTTGCGTGGATTTCTGGAATTTGAACCAATCATCCTTAAAGGTCAATTACCCCTTACCAATCATGGAGCATACCTTGCAGACAGTCACCAGTTCGAAGATGCTATCACTTCTTGATGGTTTTTCCGGATACAATCAGATTGCAGTGGCAGAGGAGGATCAAATCAAGACAACTTTCACCACCTCGTGGGGAACGTTTTCTTATGAGAGGATGCCTTTCAGACTTATCAACGCCGATGCAACTTTTTAGAGGGCCATGGATCTGGCTTTTGGGGATCTCAAGGAAAAAATCATAGTTGTCTACCTTGATGACTTGACCGTTTTCTCAGATAAATGGGAAGACCACTTTTCACACCTCATGAAAGTGTTCGAAAGATGTAGGTATCACAAGATCTCATTGAATCCTAAGAAGACTATCTTTGCGGTGATGGAGGGAAAGCTACTTGGCTACATCGTTTCCAAAGAGGGAACTAGGATTGACTCGAATTGGGTGGATTCAATCAAAAACCTGTCTCTTCCAACCAATAAAACACAAGTGCACTCCTTTTTCAGTAAAATCAACTTTATCAGAAGGTTTGTTCCAGATTTCTTGGAGCTGACGAAGGAGATCTCAGCTGTGATGAAAAAGAAGTCCACTTTCATATGGACAGAAGAAGGCAAGCAAGCCTTTATCAAGATCAAATAAGCTATTGCTAATGCACCAGTGTTGGTTTGTCCTGACTTTCAGAAGGATTTTATCCTCTATTGTTATGCATTGGAACACACGCTGTCTGCTATATTGATTCAGAAGCTCAGTGAAGAAGGAGAATCTCCAATTGCTTTCATGAGCGGCAGTTTTAAGGATAGTGAATCACGCTATTCTCAAATTGAGAAGAATGCATATGCTGTCATCAGAGTTGTCAAAGCTTTCAGGTTTTATATCTTGAATTCTCATACAATGGTGTTTGTCACTGATCCAGCGGTTAAAAGTGTGCTAACTCAACAAGAGATGGGCACAAAAAGAGGAAATTGGATTGCTAGAGTTCAAGAGTATGATCTGGAGATCAAGCCAACCAAGCTCATCCGTGGGCAAGGTCTTTGTCGATATTTGGTAGAAGATGGAGATCAAAGGTATCAAAGCAATGGTGACATTGAACTTGAACCAGAAAGAGAAGAGGACCTTCCTTTGGTCGTATTTGTTGATTCTACGAAAGAATGGTACATAGCTTTGTGGTATTATTCAACTTATGGAGAATGTCCATGTCATATGGACAAACAACAGAAAAGAACATTGAAGCTGAAAGCACAAAATTTTGTGCTTATCAATAACGTTCTGTACAAGTGTGGCCTTGATAGAACTTTCCTATTATGCGTCGGAAGGAACCAACAACAGAGATTGTTGAAAGCTTTTCATAGTCAAGCATGCGAAGGTCACTTTTCATCAAGGGTCACTGCATTCAAAATCCTGCAAGCACAGTTCTATTGGCCAACTATGTTTTGCAACACATATGAATGGGTGTACAGGTGTCAAATGTGTTAGCAATTTGTTGGCAAAGTCAAATTGGCATCTCTTCCACTCAGGCCAGTGATTATCGATGCTCCATTTCAGCAATGGGGTATGGATTTTGTAGGTGCTATCAACCCACATTCCAGCAAGGGGGATGTCTATGTCCTTATAGCAACAAATTATTTTACAAAATGGGTTGAGGCAGTTCCTACCAAACGAGCCACCTTCAAAGTCATGTGCGAATTTTTGAAAGAGAACATCATCTCGCGCTTCGGGGTGCCTCGCAAAATTGTGATTGATAATGCAACTTGTTTCTCATTAGAGGAGCTATTGGAGTTTTGTTTTGATCACGGCATCATGTTGTCACACGCATCAAATTATTACCCTCAGGTAATGGACAAGTCGAGTCATCAAACAAGAACATAGTCACAATTGTGCGTAAGCTGGTTGATTCAAATCAGCGGGCTTGGCCCAAAAAGTTATATGATACTCTTTGGGCTGATAGAATCACTCCCAAAAGAGCCATCGACTCGTTGCCTTTTACACTTTTGTATGGTACAAAAGCAGTTCTGCCCATCACATTGGAGTTTTCTGCTTTACAGCTGGCATTTGTAGTGGAGGATGAAGAATAAAAGATCCAATCGAGAAGCGAATGTTGTACCTGATGAAACTTGAAGAGGAAAGTGTTGAGGTAGTCGATAGAATCACTCAGCATCAAGAGAGAGTGAAGAAGAATTTTGATAAGAAGGCTTGTTAGAGGGACTTTGAGATCAAAGATCAAGTCCTGTTGTTGGACAAAAGACACGAACCTGAAGGAATGCATGGAAAATTTGATTCCTTATGGTTGGAGCCTTTTCAGATCCATGAATTTGCAGGAGAGAACACTTGCATTCTCTCATATTCAGATGGAAGGCTCCTCCCACTGCCATATAGCGGGCAATACCTCAAGCACTTCAACCCTTCGAGGGAGGAGTGAATTTTTGCAAATAATTTATTTATGCTTTTTTGTTATGTCATAATGTGTTTCCCCGTTTTGTGAAGTTTTGTTGTGTTTTAGGTGATTTCTTAGGTAGTCTTATTTTAGGTGATTAGGAAAAACTCCAAGTATTAGGTGATTAGGGAAGAATCCTGACTCCAAATGCCCAATTGATAAGTCACTGGTCTACAAAAACACAGAGAATCTCGGTTCTCCTATGCCGTAAGTATCCGACATGGTCACTAGACAGAGTCTAATGTTGTACCCAAACCAAATGTTTTTTTGCTTCATTGAGGCATTTTGCTTAAAATGGTCTAAATCTTGTAAAAGTGTTGTCAAAACTCAGCTTTTGGGAAAATCAAGTATGGGCTTTTAGTCAGTGTAATGTCTATAAGATACTGACAAAATTTGAAATTTTTGAAAATTAGGGTTTCTGGACCCCTGTTTTTAGGTTAAAAACCCTAAAAATAGAAACTTGTCAGAATTGGCTGAAAATAATTTTGATTGGCTTATTTCATGTCACGATCACAGTGATGAAGTTAGTTTCAGTTAAAAGTCAGTTTAAGCCTAGTGGGTAGTTATCACTTTTTCAGGAGAAAAGTTAGGATCTCTGAGGTTGTCAATGGCAGTTGGCCAGTACTAGGGGTTAAAATCTAAGCTTGAAACTCAACATAGAAGACTCTGTTGTAAAAGATGCTGAAAAAGATGCTTCATGATGGAGGGGATTTTCAAATGGCGAAAATTGCAAAAAAAATTCCAAGTCTGGAAACACTATGACTTGCTACGTGGGAGACGCTTGCGCAATCAATGTGCACGATAACTTTGCAGTGTCCGTACACGTAAAATGGTGAAATACAGTCACACACACGCATCAATGGCAGTAATGCTTTCATGTGGTCAACCCAACAAGCGTCACAGTGTTCGTAAAGTGGGAAATGGAGAAAGTCATCAGTTCTAGAGAAAATTTGCGCCCCTACAGGCCAAGGGCGCCCTTCAATTGAAGGCCCAGATACAGTTATCAGTGGTTGCAAATACATTCATTCTCTCTGGAATTCTGTCAGCTTTCTAGCAAGCTATCAAGCGAATCCATCGAATTTGTGAAACAACAACAATTGAAGGTAGAAGTAGAAGTTACAAAGGTTTTACATGTTAGAGATGATAGTCAAATTGTGGTTTCTGCGCCCTTGTAGCCCAGGGGCGCCCTTGAATTAGACTTGTCAGATGATAGAATTTGCAGAATCTGTTTCCGTGGGATCTCTTCAGATTCAGTCCAGCTCCGTGATGAATCCGTTCGCAAGTCCGTAAAACATGTTGAGTGACTGTGACAGTTGTTCCAACAAGCACGTAAAATGAACTGAAAATAAAAGTCAAAATATCAAACTGTACCTCTACAGGCCAAGGGCGCCTAGCCTTTTGGCCAGATAGATGAGGTTTTCGGAAGCTGTCGTCTTCACGAGATTTGTGCAAAATCCTCCTAGCTATTTAGTGAATCTAGCCGTCAGCCCTCAGGATCCATCAAACGCCTGTAGATGAAGACTCAGCGGAAAATGCTGAAGGATAAAGACAAGCAGAAAAAATGGCTAGGTATGGAAAAATGCACCTTCCTTGAGAAGGCGCCCTTCTACTAGAGGTCTTAGAAGTAGTTTTCAAGCTTTGTCGCTTCCAGGAACTTCTCTTCCAAGTTGTTCCATCTATGCGATGAGATCATTGGCGCGCACATTGGAGCAATCCAGCTCCCGACAGCGAGGGTCAAGGTGGAGCGTTTTGTGAAAATTGCAAATTGCAAAATCATTTTTAAAGGTGCAATTGCGCCCTGTTGTGACCTTTTCACACATCACCCATTCAAGACGGGGACCCCCTAATTTTTGCTCTGTTCCCGTCTTTGGGCTTTGGTTTTCCCACTGTCTCTCTCTCTTTTCTGTCTGTCTGTCCGGGGGTGTGCCCGTCTTTGTGCGTAAATTGAAATTTTGGCTAAGTCTGTGGAATTAGGGTTTTCTTTCTTCGGGCAAGTTTGAGGTTAAAATTGAGTGAGTAAAGTGAAGTCTGAGTTTGACACTGCAATAAAAGGGCCTCTAGCAGGTTCCCACTGAAATCTCACTGAATTCTGACCACTTACTATTTTTAGTAAGTGCTCAATTTGGGGCATTTTCTTAGCACAGTTGAAAATTCTGATTGATACATTGCACTTAGGACACTGTGAGCTACCTGCACGCAAAATTTGAGCTGAATTGGACAAATTGCTATTTTTAGCAAGTTTAGGCTTCAAGGCCAATTTTAGGGTTTGCATGTTGGAGTTTCCAATGCATGTCTGGAGATTATTTTTGGGTTTTTCAGGACCTTTGCGATGATGTAACATACAAAACGAGATGATGAATTTCAACAATTCGGGCTTCGAAGGCTATTTTTAGGGTTTGCATGCAGGATTTCTCAGCGCATGTCAGGATATTCTTTATGGGTTTTTCAAGAGCTACGCAACAAGGTAACATGCAAGCAGAGTTGATCACTTTTCAAGGACTTGCTATTTTTAGCTAGTGCTCGCATGTTGATCATTTTTCTGGGTTTGTTTGGGTTTTTTGAAATCTCTCGAGCAGTATGACATGCAAGCGCATCCGACAGTTGGTTGGCCACTTTTCCAGGCGCGTACTATATTTAGCAGGTTCACTCTGGCAGCTTCCCCCCAGCACTTCAGAATCATGAACACAGCGACATGCAACAAAAACGGGGTCAAACGAAGGTCATTTGGGACACATGCAAGTCAGATTAGGGTTTCCTACTTCCGTGCCTAAAAAGAGGGGGTAAATCTCGAGAAGTCTGAAATCTGACTTATCCCACCACGATCAGCATCCTTCAAGCAATCAGTTGGTAAAATTTGAAGGCAATTTGAGCACTTACTATTATAGTAAGACACTTCTGAAGCAGGCTATAAATAACAGGTCAACACGCGACACCAGCGAATAGGTCAGTTAACCCATGAGGACCCCATGGAGCAAATTTTAGATCAAACGGAGTTACAGAAGTTTGAAAATCAGGCACTTACTATTTTTAGCAGGTCCATATTTAGCAGGCATAACGTCACTAGCGCTTCAACTCTCTGAGATGAACAACACGCAATGAAAAAAGAGTCAAATGGAGCCTTACAGACATGCATGCGAAGGAATTAGGGTTTCCTAAAAAGTAGGGTGAAACACGAGAATCACGCAGAAGCAACATCCAATCATGACCAACACCTTTCAGGGAATCTACTCACAAAATTTGAGCTCATTCTGAACACTTACTATTTTTAGCAAGTTACTAAAAATAGCAGGTGCATGCAAGCATCAGGCGCCAACAACTCAGTCCCGTCACGAGGATCAAGGAAAAATAAAAATCAAGCCTTCCGGAGCTCGAAATCAACTCAAAATGCGAAGAGTGCAAAACTTTCTAAAAATAGAAAGCCAGTGCAAACTGAAGACATCACGAACAATCTGCCCTAAATCAGACAAAAGACTTGAAAATCTTCTAAGTGCTCAAAATTGAAACCTCAAACCCTCAAATGCACCTTAAGTTGAGTGGAGAGCTTAGAAATTTGACTAAGTCCTCAAAAATGGAAGTGTGACCCCCCAAGTGTGCCCAAGCTAAAAGTGATGGGGATGAAATTTGCTAAGTGTTGAAATTGAAAGTCCAGCTAGGCAAATGC
This sequence comes from Sequoia sempervirens, assembly GCA_007258455.2. NCBI lineage: Eukaryota > Viridiplantae > Streptophyta > Pinopsida > Cupressales > Cupressaceae > Sequoia > Sequoia sempervirens. The sequence goes on along the minus strand of VDFB02298850.1, from coordinate 10,362 downwards.
GCCCACCTGATGAAACTAGAAGCTTCACCCTTAATATGCGCCCAAAATTGGAAGCTCACCTTGCTATATGCGCCCTAGCTTGAGAAGAAGGTGGGAAAACTTTCTAAGGCACCAAAAATTGAAGTAGGAGGAGTCAAATGCGCCTTAGCTTGGAGAGAAGCTTTGAAATTTTATAAGGCAACGAAACTTGAAGCTTAGCCTAGCATATGCGCCCAACTTGAGAAGTTGAAGGAAATTTGGCTAAGGCATGAAAATTGGAAGTAGTCCTGGCTAAATGCGCCCAACTTGCATGGAGTGAAGAAATTTTTCTAAGTATGGGAGATTGGAAGTCAAGAGGGTCAAATGCGCCTTAGCTAAGAATAAGAGGTTGGGAAAATTTCTAAGTGTTTGAGATTGGAAGTAGCTACCCCCAAATGCGCCCAAAGTTGAAGAGCCATAAGAAATTTTTTCTAAGTCTAAGAAAACTCAAAGTATGGGGGGTAGAATGTGCCTTAGCAACCTTGATGAGTTTGAAAACTTTCTAAGGCACCCAAAATGGAAGTAGGAGATGTTGAATGCGCTAAGCTAGGAGATGGCATGAGAAATTTTCCTAAGTATTGGAGATTGAAAGTTCACTATGCCAAATGCGCCCAAGACAAGAGTTGAAGGTGGAAATTTTTCTAAGCCATGGAAACTGAAAGTTGAACCTAGTGAATGGGCCCTTGCAAGTTAAAGAGGCTACAAATTTTACAAAGGCATGAAAATTGAAACCATAACACCCAAATGCGCCTTAGCCCAGGGAGACGTGAGGAATTTTTTCTAAAGTGTTGAACGGAAGTGGACCCCTCTAGGAACGCCTAAGTTGATGAGTAAGTGATGAATTTTTTTTAGGTGTTGAAAATAAAATACCACCTAGCAAGTACGCCTAAGACTGGAGACGTAAAGGTGAACCTTAATAAAAGTTATTTTTCCAAGGTTGAAAAATTAAATGTCCCCCTTTTGTGAAGACACATGAATTAATCAAGTTGAGAAATATTTTTCCTAAGGGGAGATGTTTTGAAGGGAAAATAATTTCGCCTTATGATTTTAAAATGCCGGAGATTGCAACTGATAAAATTTACTAGAGGGGATACAAGTTTTTCGAAGGCGCTGGAGAGTGAGATGAATAAGATAAAATTTTCCTGGGGCGTTGGAAATTGAAATCAAAGCACTAAAGTACGCCCTTGTTCAAAGATGATTTTTTTTTAAAATGCTGGAGTTATTTTAATAATTTCCCAGAGACGTTGGAGTCAATTGAAAGTTACATGTAGTCAAGCTGAGAAAGTTCGAATTTTTTCAATGAGGAAGGAATCTCCAGCAATAGCAAATTCCTATGACAACTCTATGACAACTGTGCATAATCTTGGCGACAACTCACCAGTCATCTCTCCCGAATTGGAAAATTTCTAAGTAGTGGAGGAGTGAATTAAAAGCAACTACTAAACTGGGCGCCCTCTCACAATTATATAAACTTTGAAGTTGTTCATTCTTATTCACCATTTGTAGAGTTGAAATTGTGAGAAGTGCTGAAGCTGAAGTAAGTGCTGGAGAAATTCTGAAGTGAGTGAGTTGAGTGAAGGTTTTTCTAAGTGTTGAAAGTAATACTGCTGACAGTAGTTGGAGCTTGAAGTTTGAATTTCAAAGTCAGAATTCTCGAGGTTTGGAGTTGGTAGTTTAGTGCTGAAGAGCTTTCATTTTCGAAGCTAACTCCATATTTCTAGCCATCTCATGGTAATTTTATTTTTAAATCTGAATTGTAATATTCGTATATTATTTTTGTAGATGGTTGAAGTGCGAAGGGGAGACGCTGCTGGAACAAGCAAAGCTGCTGGTAGAGCTGGAAATACAGATGCGAACAAGGAAAATGCCTCCAGGTAGGCGATCATCAAGCAGTTGAAGAAATCTTTTCTTCCTGAGTCAAAGTTTGTCTCGAAGTTGGCAGGGTTGACTGACACCAACCTTGGTTCATTCAACCTCGAAGCACTCAAGAGGAGAATATACGGGCAGGGTGGCCATCATCCGTTAGTGACATTGCACAATATCGTGAAGAGCGGACTCTATGCAGTTGTTAGTTTCCCACCAGCAGTCCGATGTCCTGAGCTGATTATGGAGTGCACGAATTATTATAGGCCTGACCACAGAACAATTGTCTCCTCGGACGGCCAGTTGTTTGCCAACTTCACGCCCGGTGCTATTGGAGAGGCGTTTGGGATTCCAGTCTTTGAGAAGATGTTGTATAAGACGAAGGAAAGAGCTGACAAAATGTACGCCTCATCTTTTGAAAGGTGTGCAAAGAGGATTAATACATCATGGATGAGGAAGCCAAAACCTCCTGGCGCCAAGTTGCCTAAGCAAATTATTTCAGAGGAGCTGAAGCAGGAATATTGTGATTTAATCATGATGCTCAACCGGGTGAATGGCAGCCCACAAGTATATGCCTTTGAACCTTGGATGTTCTTCTATATCAGCGTAGTGTTGGAGGGCAAGGAGTACATTGATTGGGCAAGAATGATCAGTGACAATATAGATGAGCAGTTCAGAAATTTGAGGAGAACAAGGACATTTTATATGAGTTCGTATGTCATCTATATGCTGGCTCGAATGACAAAATACAAAGGATTGACATACCAAGAGCCAATTGGAAGCGATCCTGATCAATTTAAAATGCATGAAGCTTGCAAGTAGCTGCATTTAACAAATACCTCTAGCTTCAAGAGAGTGAACGACGCTTTTACTATGCACATCACAAGGACTCTTCAACGGAGAACACAACAAAGGATATCCAAGGACGCCCAAAAGTTGATTGAGGAGTATGGGTATTGGTTTATCCAATTCTCGAAGTTCACTTATATCAGGCTGCAGGGGTTTACTTCTTATGCTTATAGATTGCCAAGATACCCCACAGACAAAATGGTGATGCTGGAAGTGTCTAGGCAACTCATTGCCTATGACAAAATCATAAAGAAAAGGAAGAAAGGAGGGCTGAACTTCCCTATTGTTATGGGGAATTCAATTGAAGAGTGCCCATCTTTCCAGGCAGCTAAAGAGGCAGAGGATGAACTACAATTCTTTCACCTCACTCTCCACAGTAGTAGACAAGACTTTGATCCTCACAGAAAGATTAGAGTCATACAAGGTGAAGAATATCGACACAAGGCTCATGTTGAAGATTTTTGGGCGAATGCAGAAGACGGAGCTGAAATCAGAAGAAGGATGTTCTCTAGGCTACCCCTGAAATTGATTAGAGAATGCGAGGTTGTCCAAGTTCTAGACCAAGTGGATGAGGATGTAAATGTTACACAGCTTGATTATGAATCAGTGAAAGGCACGCCAGTCCCACCACCTGATTGGGCGGAACCGAAGATCACGGACTTGGACACATTGTCTATGCTAGTCTTAACATTCACAAGAAGCTGGGTTGAAAGACATGTTCACAGGCTCAAGAGCAAATCAATCCCTCTCACATACAACCTCATGGGAGATCAGAGGCCACCTACATCAAGGAAGAGAAAACAGGCTGTGCAAACTATAGAGCCACAAAAGAAAACCCTAGTTCAGCTAGAGCCTCAAAGAACAGAAGAAGCATCACCTACATAGCTGCTGACTCACTCTTCAAGCGTCCAAGAAGTTTCATTATTTGCAAGTCAGAGGCAAGAAATGGAGGAGGTCACTCAGCCATTGCCTGGGGGCCCAGATAGTTAGAGTGCTAATGCTCCCAAGAGTAAGGGCCAGTCGGAGGATGAGGAAGAAGAAACATGAACTGACACTCAATTGGAGCATATGATCGAGGCAGCCTTTGAAGATGAGAATTCTACGGAGCCTGAAGCCCAAGGTTTGGAGGAGGATGTATTATAGTTGGAGGAAGATATACAACACATGGAGACGGAAGAGCCCCAACAAAATGTTGTTATTAGAGAAGTTCATGAAGTAGAAGTAACGGAGGAGCAGCCACTTGTTGTCTGCAACACTCAGCTGGCTGTTCCAAATTGGCTCACAAATGTGATAAGAAGAGATCAAGAGGATGACATCGACCCAACAATAGAGATGGAGGAGCTCCTTAATAGAATAAGTGGGTCACCGAAGAAGAAAAGAGCCAGAAAATACTCCAGGATTGAAATAGATGAGTTCGGTTCACGCACTCTTCATGTTGCAGTTCCAAGGGAAGAATGTGATTGAGATGAAGCAATGCCTGAGAATTACACGATCATTACAGTTGAACTAGGACATCCTACAAGAGCACAGGTGATTGAGGAAGCTGAAAATTCCTTCCAGGCATTGAAGGATAGACTGCTTCGAAAAGGAGAAAAATATAAGAAGCTGGAGTATAAGGCGTTAATTGGCTATGTACAACATCTAGCACGTCCATGTACCCAAGAGAATCTAGCGGTAGATCTTCCAACCGAGTTTTCACGGGAGTTAGTTAGCGGGATCAAAGAAATGAAGAGGGCAATTCAGGAGGGAGACAAGTGGGTCGGCGGAGTCCGGGTTGAAGCTGAGAAATTCATTGAGGACCTTGTCTCTTTCTTTTAGCATGCCTCTAGCATCCTCTCTCGTATGGAAAACATTGAATAGGCATGGAGTGATACTCATATTTTTCAGGACAAGACTATTCCACGCCTAGCTACTTTGATGCATATGCCAGTGCAGGCTTTGATTAAGGCAGGGGTAATTCAGGTTGGAGATAGGTATGATTTTCCCGGCTGGTATTCCGCAGCATTCACCCGCCGAGCTTTCTTTGACATGGCAAGGGCTGAGTTAGTCAAGGTCGGGAAGGCCATGGGGAACATCCGAGAAGGTATCTTCAACACGCTCGAGGCATTGTTCACAAAACGGTTAGCTCTTGAGGAGGTGACAGTGGATGGCTTGAAGGGCAGACTGCATCCATTCTTCTCCGAAGTAAGAACGTTTGCTCAAGATGACTTTGAGAACGTGTCCACTTTCTCCACCATTATTCAAAGCACTCAGGAATCCATCGAGGCCTGGAGAAAATCTTGTATCCGGCAGGAGCAAACAATCGCCATCCTCGAGTTTTAGTTTAATCTCACTCCAGCCATTTCAGAACAGGAAGTTGATGCAGTGCTGGCCCGGTTTGTTGTTTTCGCGGTCAGAGAGAAGAACAATGGGAACACTCGGAATCTTTAGTCTCAGAAATCTCTTCCCATGCAGTGCTTGTTCCCAGCTCAGCAGCACCAAGTGGCACCTGCCACTGTGCTCATTAATTGCACCACTCCACCTTCTGGCGGTTTTTAGGGCAGAATCTTGTTTAGGGCTTATGTGGCTCAATTTGAGTCGTCCATTGTAATTTGATCTAGGCCGTCCATCCATATTGGCCAACTATAAAAGGGGCACTGCCCCCTCATTTGTAATTCATTAGAGACTAGAGATTAGAGAGATAGATCATAGAGCATAGAGAGACAATTTAGAGTTAGCATAGTTGATAGATTGATAGTTTGGAGAAGAAGGCAAGTTTTTCCTTTGAAAGCTTTGTAAGAAATTGTTGTGAACACTCTCAATAAAAAGAGTTTTCATTGATGATGATCTCGTTTTTTGTTGTGAGTAGCTAGCGAGGTTTCTCCGTCCTTCTACTTCAAGTAGGATTTTAAAGTAAAGTAAATAGATTTTGTTTCATGCAAGTAGATGATAATAATGGAATGCGGTGTTTACTCTAAGCAACTTCGTCTAAATCCATACCACTAGCAAGCTTATTGATGATAGGTTTTCCCTGCGTGGTCAACTAGAACACTTCGTACTTAACTTCAATTATGATTGGCATGTTAGTATGCATCGTTGTGATGGTATTTACATGTTGAATTGTAATCTGAATATCCTTAGCTACTCCCTTGAAGATTGCACCGACTCCGTGGAAGCTGTCCGACGCAAGGCAAAGCGAAGTTCGGTTGAAGTTTGCTGAAGTTGAGCTCCGTATCCCGCACTTAGGATAGAATTTAGACTTTCTAAACCTTGCACTCATTTAAATTCAGTACAATTTCTGGTTAGCATTAGGAATTTTGTACATACCTGATAAATCATTTGAACCACGAAAATCCCCTTTCCCTTTAATCCGTTGTTTGCTGTTGACTTCCGAACAATTATGTAAGTCCCCCCATGATACCAGTAAAATCATAACGAACCAACTAAGGCTATCCATTGCATAGAAGGAACCTTGGAGTTGAAAGCATGAACTCTCTCGCAATCTTAGCATGCTGAATACTTTGATCGAGAGAATAGAGTATCCGTTGGTAACTTTATTTTGCTGTTTGGTGCGGTCACAAAAAACACATCAACAAAATTGGAATTGAAGGTTGAAAGGCTAGTCAAACAATGCAGAATGATGGGAAATTCAAATCGATGATCTCAAATGGAAAGGTGGATTTCAGACAACTGGAGGGAAAATTTTGGCACCCAAAAAACTAGAGTGAGAAAGCGGAGCCAAGCAAGGTAATGTCTAACATTTCCCACACCACTATGGTCTCTTTGCTATTGGAAAATAGGGAATGGAGTGATTTTGTCAGTTTTCTTAAGGCCTGTGCTTTCTTTATGAGGTGGGGTGGGAAATGGCCGAATTTCACTAAGATTAGGGCCTAGTGTGATAAAAACTGGGGCAAAGATTGTGGTCTCAAAACCCTAGAAATGGCTTTTATTTGGTGATTTGTCAAACGGCCCAGGACAAGGAATGGATCATAAATAGCGGTCCATTCATGATGGAAGGGAGGGGTTTCTTTATATTAGACTGGACTCCAAATTTCGAACCAAATACAACAAATGCAGAGGAAGTGCCAATGTGGATTAGGTTAAAGAATCTCCCTTAGGAATATTGGGATATGGAAACTCTTAAAAGCATTGGAAACAAAGTAGGTGTCTTTGTGAAGTCGGAGGAAGCTGTAGCAAAATCAGATTTTAGCATGTTTCCTAGGATTTGCACTTTAAGGCAGGCAATCCACCCTTTGCCTGAAATGATAGAGATAAAAACAAGGGAAGGTGTTTGGCATTAGAAGGTGGAGATTGAGGAGGCAATGATATCCTGCTCGATATGTTCAGGGAAAGAACACTTAGGTCACTACCCAAATGTGAAGAAAGGAAAAGGGTTAGCCCAGAACACCCTTGCTGAGGAGCTGATGATCTTGACTGAATCTGACGCATGGGAAGATCTTTGGAACTCACAAGAATGGGGTTCTCACTGGAGGCAGCTAAATAGCTTGTCTTGTTTGCAAACAAAGACAAATTTCTTCAGGGATGGGAGTCAAAAAGAGGAAATAGATTTTCTCTTTGAAAATGGTTTTGAGGCGATGTCTCAAGTAGGGACTCATCATGAACCGAACCAAATGGTAGATTTTGTCTCTATCAAAAGTTCAGAGAAAACGAAGGAGGTGTTGGTCTCAGAAGGACTAACGGCAGATATAAATTTTCAAAGAGATGGAAATGATGTGTATTTAGAGTAGAATGAATCTCCTCGAACGGATGAAGCTCTAGGTTCAGGTCAGAATATCTACACAAGGGTTGTTGGATCTGACTCTGACCCAGCTTTGCAAGGTAACTCCCACTCATCAAGTAAAAAGCAGAGTGTCAATAGACTTCTGCATGGTTGAGACGTAAAACCTGGGGATGATTTAGTTCACAGTTCTCAATGCAATAATAGATAGGGTATTGAGGATGAAGCAAAGTTGTTAGAAGAAGACATGTTTCTGGAGAATGAGGATATTGTGTTTAAGGATATTCCCATCTCCCCCATTAGGAATCTTGAGAGTGCCTTCGAAGGTTTTAGAGACAACAGAGGCACCCTGGAAGATTCAGATTCAGAGATGGCGTTGGATGAGGAGCATGGTGGTGAAGATTTGCTTGGTTTGCAGGATAACATAGGGATTGTTGAAAAGAGAACTATAGAGCAATCTTCTGCTTTAATTAATAAGGCTAAGATTGGAGAGAAAAAAAAATGTGGTCCTAAAACTAATAGTATGCGTCTTGAAATGGTTGGCAATGCAGCTGGACAGAGCAAATTGAGATCGAGAAAAGGCTATGCCTTTTCCTGGCAGCCATGAAAATCCTATCGTGGAATGTCAGGGGCTGCAATGCCCCTGACAAAATCCGTTTGATCAAAAGATGTTTTGATCAAACGAGGCTGGCTTTGGCTTTGCTTCAAGAAACCAAAATTAAGGAACCCGATTTTGATTCATTTTTTAAGTGCTTTAGTAGATGGAAGTGTTTTCCAACTGGGATTGTTGGTGCTTCAAGGGGCCTTGGTGTTCATTGGAATGATTCTCTTGTTGATGTTCAGGTTGTTCGTCAAGATATGTTTTGGCAATGGTTGAGCATTGATTCAAAATAGCTTAGAGTAAGCTTTTATATTCTTAACATCTATAGTCCTAATAGTTCAGCCCAAAAAAAGGTGCTTTGGCAAAAACTTTCAGTTTTTTTAGGCATTGAGGATGGGAGGATGTTTCTCCTGGGGGGTGATTTTAATGCCATTCTGAAGCCTTCAGATAAATTGGGGGGTGTGTGTTGGTCTAGTCAAAGCCAACAGGACTTTAGTGATTTTGTTGTGAATAATGGCCTCGTTGAATTGCCTTTCAAAAATGGTGATTTTACTTGGACAAACCGGAGAGGGGGTTTTCTTAATATAGCTGAGAAGCTGAATCGTTTTTACCAGTAGATGATTCGGCTGCTCAACAATGGACATGTGAGGCTGAGATCATTCCCATTACTAGATCAGACCATTATCTCATAGTTTTAAGAATTCAAGAAGAAGCCACACCAGATCGTTGCCCCTTCAAGTTTGAAGCAATGTGGTTTCGGGCTGAAGGGTTTAAGGATTTGGTAGCTGATTAGTGGAGAAGCACCCCAGAACACTCCGGTAATAGAGCTTTTATTTTCTATAATAATCTCCAATATCTTAAGGAGCAGCTTAAGAAATGGAATAGGGAATCCTTCAAAAATGTAGCTAAGGTTGGAGGAGGAGCTAAAGGTTTTGCACACTAAAGTAATTGAGAAGGGAATGATGGAAGAGGATTTTGCTTTGGAGAAGAGCTTGAATAAAGAATATTCAGAAATTTTAGCTCGGGAGGAAATTTTTTGGAGACAGAAATCGCGTGAAAGTTGGCTTAAAGATGGGGACAGGAACACTAAATTTTTCCATAACTCTGTGAAGGTGCATAGATCAAATAATAAGATTTTCTTGATCAAGGACATTAATGGAAATGTTTTAACTGATGTTGATCAGGTTAATAAGGAAGCCATAAGGTTTTATTCCAATATTTTTTTGGAAAATTCTGATGCATTGATGTCTGACTTAAGCATTCTAGATGTAATCCCTTATTTTGTGTTTGAGGCTCAGAATGCCATGCTTATGGAGGAAGTTTCTTTAAAAGAAGTTAAAAAGGCCTTATTTAGTTTGGGTGGAGATAAAGCTCCTGGTCTAGATGGCTTTCTGGCTTTATTCTTTCAAAAATTTTGGGATATTTTTGCTCAGGATTTACGGGAGGTGGTTGAAGAATCTAGGAAAGGTGGTTTTATTCTTAAAGATTTGAACGACACCTTTATTGCTTTAATCCCTAAAAGGTCGATGGTAAATTCTTTTGAGGATTTTAGACCAATTTCTTTATGCAGTACGGCCTATAAAATAATTTCTGAAGTGATAGATAATAGGCTGAAAAAGGTTCTGGATTCGGTGATTTCTTTAGAGCAAAGTGGCTTTTCCCTGAATAGATATATCTTTGAAGGTGTTATTGTTGCCCATGAGGCCATCCATTCTATTCAAATGGCAAAAACAGAGAGAATGATGGTAAAGCTAGACATCAAAAGGGCCTATGATGAAGTTAATAGGGGCTTTCTACTGAAAGTTTTAGAGAAATTTGGCTTTTGCAAGGAGTGGGTGGCTTGGGTTCAGAGTTGCATCTACACTCCTCGTTTTTTTGTCTTGGTGAATGGTAGTCCACAAGGCTTTTTTGAATCTAGTAAAGGGATTAGGCAAGGTGATCCTATATCACCGTTTCTCTTCATTATCTTGGCTGAGACCTTGGGAAGATTTGTGTCTAAGAAACATAGGAATGACCTTTGGAAAGGCATCAAAATAGCAGAAGGTTTGGACCCTATTTCACATCTTCAATTTGCTGATGATACCTTTTTGATGGGGGAAGCTTCTTTTCGTGAACCTCGAGTAATGAAGGAGACCTTAGATGAGTATGGTGTTAGTTTTATGATCAAATGTAATGCACAGAAAATTAATTCAAAATCAACACAAAGACACAGCAGATACCCTAGGAAAACCCTCCACTTGAGGGAGAAAAACCCAGCAACAATATATCACTTATATATTGAATCACCAATAGAGTCTCCTTTACAATAGAGGCC
>VDFB02298849.1:0-28342 GCA_007258455.2 Sequoia sempervirens | reverse complement strand
AAAACACTTGATGACGCCCTATGATGAGGTATGAATGGGTTACTAAGGAACAAGATTGTATAAATAAGTGCTTTTCATCTCATTTTAACCCCCATTCATCAAGTTTACTCATTCACCTATTCACTCAAGCATTCAAGCATATTACAACATCAATTCAAGCAATATTCAAGCACTTTGAAGCAGCCATTGACTTTACTTCAAACTTGCATTATCAAGGGTTTGGTAAGTTGATAGCATTTGCATGTTATTAGTTTTTCATTCTCTTTCATTTCATTATTTTATTAAGGGTTTGATTACCAAAGTGGGGTTTGACCAAGGCAAACCCCTATTTGGTAACCCTTAACCATTTTTCCCTCTTGCATGTGTGTTTGCAGACTTAGGTATGCAAATTTGACAAGATTTTTGGTGTTGAAAAGTGGAAAACAAGTCAACTAGGTGTTTCAAGTCAAGTCATTTCTATTTCAAGCTTGACGAAGGTTTTCTGTCTGTTTCCTACAGAATTGACTTCGGCAACCCAACAAGCAGATATTTCCAAATTTGGTGTTGCAGAGTTGTCTCCTGATTTTTTAAAAATTTGGAAGAGGATTGATTCACCACTAGTGGCGAATGAGTCCCACCTTAGGACTGAAAATTTGAGTTTTTTAGATTCCGGATCCCGACTGTTGGAAATGAGTTCCCGACACTATTTTACCAGGAGGAGGACTAATTCGCCATCCTGGACGAATGAGTCCCACTGTGAAAAATCAATGATTTCAACCAACATCCACAACATTCCAAATTCTTCACCAAGTCTCCAAGAGCACTCAGATTCATCTCTTTTCTTTCTTTTTGCATATTTTCTTCATTTACTTCATTGCTTGCATTACACAATGTGTTTTCAAACATAGCTTAAATTTCACTTTTGCATTCATTTTAATCCATTTAAATTAGTCAATTGCATTTATATTAGACAACATCACACATAACATTAATATTGATTGAAACATAGTGCATTTTGGCCCATCTTTCCCCTTTTAGGTGAAAAATCCTAAAAGAGCAAGGAAGGATTTAGGTGCCAAAATCCTTTGTTTCAAATCCTCACCATGGTTTTTCCCTTATTGGGTTTTCCACATAAATATGGTGTTATTGTGTTTGTGTAATGGTTTTCAGTTTCTACACTAGTATTTAATGTTTAATCTGTTAAGCAATGTTAAGGATTAGTTTCAGTGAATGAATTAAAGTTTAAATCCATGACAACTAATTCACCCTCCCTCTTAGTTGTCTTTTTCAACAGTGACCACATATCTTTCTATTTCTCCTTTCTAATGATTCTCATAACTCTTATGTTTTATATCCTATATAAATAATTCACATAGGTTGTGTTTACATTCTTGAATACTTTATTTTCTTTCCTTTTTATTAGTACATTTAGATAGCCATCTCTTATTTACAAATTTTTCACACAAGCATAGTGTGATGGAAAAAAAAGGGGATCTAGGGTCTAAATCACACCTTAGCCCATCTAACATTTAGGGACACAAAAATGACCATAAAATACCACTTGGCTGCTATCCTCAATGGAAGAGCTAGAATGGATGATCAAGGTTTTAGTTCCTTCTTTATGTTAGAGAGGTTGGATTTGATTTAGAAGTGATGTGTGTGATGTAACAGTGAACTAGACTAATAATGCACCTACACCATACTGGAGGAATTACAAAAATTTATAGAATTGAGACACAACAATAGATCACAAAGAATTAGAATGCAAAGATAGAAGAACCTGGCATTCAAATATGAGTTGAATTTGGCTAGTCAAGGGCATGGGTACCCTAGACTAGAAATGCTACCTTTTTACATATTTGAACATATCTCAATAGGTTACAATTTGTGGGTCCTTCCTTTTGGGTTTTAGATTTGAAACTTTTTCTATCAATAATTCACCTTGCCCTAATTTGTTGAAATAGGAGGCTTGAATGTTGATATTATAATTAACTCTTGAATCTCCTTCTAAATTTACTTCAGATCTATCACTTGTACACAAGAAAGGAGATAATTTTTTTTCCACATACACTAGTACAAAAACAACAATAAACTACTAAAAACTACTTATAAATGACTATAGTTGGTCACGTGACCACTAGTAGTTTATTGGTAGTCATATATAATGCGACCAAATTAATGACTAAACCATTTTTAGTCATCTATTGGTTGTTTTGATTGATCAATTTGGTAGTATATTTAGTCATTGATTTAGTCATGCATTGTTGTGATCTGGTCACTTATTTAGTTAGTTTTTATTCACTAATATATTTAACTGGTCACTTATTTAGTTGATTTAGTTATTGATTGTTGTAATATGATCACCTATTTAGTCATTTTTTATTCACTGATATATTTAGTCATTGATTGTTGTTAACTGGTCACTTATTTAGTCATTTTTATTCACTGTTCATTGATTTCTATCAATTGGTAGTAGATTTAGCCAATTTAATTATTAATTAATGTCAATTAGTAGTATAGTTAGTCATTTTAATTGACTAATATTTGAGGATTTAAGCATAAAACAAAAAATACACATCAATCATCAGTTGCACACAGTAAGACAACCATTGAGAAGGAAAAATCGGTGAACTTTATTAATAAAAGAAAGGTGTTCTAATTACAACTTAGACATAGAGTATTACAATTGTTATTTTCACTCACAAGACTAAAAAATATGAGTTACAATATTGCACAAAAATGACTACAAGAAAGAAACTTCTCCAAAAAACTTCTGCAATGATGGAAACACATTTTTGAAGCCTTTGAATGCGAGAACATGCCCCTTTCATCTCTTAAAACTTCTAAAATGTGGGCAATCTTCCTGGAGTAAGCTGTAATGTGTAGAATCCAAGAAGGAGAGTGTTGATCATGTCCCATATATGAAGCTCTCTCCTTCAATGCAGTCAACAATAACCCAGCTAGAATCTTTCCTCCTTTATATGCAATGTGCCATTTGATATGAGCAACATGGTGCTATCTTTTTCACCATGAATGAAGTTGTGCCTCAATACAACCAACAAAATTACTATTAGTCTCAATTCAGAAAGAATAAAAGTGCATTGTATATTGCAAGTTTACAAAATTCCAAACATAGTAGAAAAATAAATGAATTAAAAAACTATAGCCTTGTCAATAAATGCCTTAAACAGAGTGTTCAACATAGGCCTGAAATATACATATTGAACCCTTGATTTCATAACCTTGTTCAAAGTTTAAGAAAGGTGATATGCTCAAGTTATAGAATGAAGTTGACATTATAGAATGAAGGCTATCAATACTAACCAGACTGGAACAACATTATCAACAAAAATTTCCTTGAAACCAAGCCCAAGAATGCCATCAGAATTAATTAGACAACAAAAATGTCAACCCTAGTTCATGTGTTGTATGAGTAAAGACCTGCACCATGGAGGAATCCATTTATACATAAATTCCAAATTAAGTTGATGAGAAAAGATCTTTGATATCCAACTGGGAAGCCTTAACATCCAAAAATTACTAACCTGATGTTTCACAACAAGTTTCCCAACTATGACATCATATTTACTTAAGAAACTAGATATTGATCCACTGCCATATTGAATCTCATAGGATTCTCCTTCACAAACAAAAAATGATATATATTAATTTTTTACCAACTTCTTTAATATCCCCATGTAAGCAGACTAAAGTAAGTGAGGTTGAGGGTTTGAAGTAGAGTACCATCTTCTTGGTATGTGCTTGACTTTGATGACTTGTATCTTGAATGAAAATAGCAAGCTAGCTACACTGTAAAATTATTGTTAATCATTGTTACAAAAATAACCACAAAATACTTTTTAATTAAAATAATCTTTCTAGATATTTTAGTAATTTCTAAGAGAGCTAATTTCACTATCCAAACAACCATCAATCTTGTTACTGCATATAATTTCCCAGAATTCAGAATTTGAATGTAATGTTCAACTAACCATAATTACCAAAGATTTGACACCAAAATGTAGTACAAAATAATTTTTTTGACAAAATGCCTCAAAGAGATGCCATCTCATGGAATGAAATGATATGATTACAGAATGTGCACAAAATGGATTTTGCAAGGAAGCTCTCAAAACCTTTGAATTAATGAAGAACTCTGGAACACCGACATTGTAAGATTTTCTTGTGTTCTGGATGCATGCAATCATGGAGGTTTACTAGATGAGGGCTGCACATACTTCACATGCTAGTAACCCTTATTGCATTACATATATAGTTGATCATTAGGTGTGCATAGTTGACCTTCGTGCCCATGCTGGCTATCTTAAGGATGCTCTAAACATTATTACTGAGATGCCAGTTAAACCTTTGGTTCCTGTGGATCATATATGAATATAGGCTGAGTATTCCAACAACACTACTTTTTTAGTTGGATCCTAAAAATGCTGCAACTTATATGTTCTTCTCTAAAACATCTATGCAGAAGCAGGCAGGTGTGGTGAGGTTCAAATAGTAAGGAGATTGATGAAAGATAGAGGAATTAAAAAGATACCTGCATGTAGTTGGATTGAAGGGCATAAAATGGTACATGATTTTTTGTGTAGGAGACATATCACATATACAAACATGGGAGATCTATGCAAAATTGTAAAAAATTGGCTTGGAAAATGAAGGTAGCAGGGTATATCTAGATTCAAGACTTTTACTCAATGTTGTGGAATAGAAGAAAAAAGAATCATTTATCTGCCACCATAGTGAAAAGTTAGCAATTGTACTTGGTTTGTTAAACATGGACCCTGGTACAACTATTAGAGTTGTTAAGAACCTTCGAGTATGTTCTGATATTCACACTGTATCTAAATTCATCCCCAAGATTGTTGCAAGAGAAATTGTTCTGAGAGATGTGAACCATTTCCATCATTTTAAACAGGGACAATGTTCTTGTGGAGAATATTGGTGATGCTAAATAAAACAATATGAAAAATAGGCTTACACTATAATAATGTGCACTACATCAGATATCCAATAATAACGAAGGGACATCCATCAGAGCATAATAACTAGGATTTTTTTTGTCATATGTTGTAGTTACAAGTGCCCTACTAGACATACATGAAAATGTGGAAGCAATATACACAAGGAAAGAAAACTATTTCAAAAAAATGCCTCAAAGAAATGTGTATTTCTTTTTATAGTTTAACCATGATACCACACCATTTTGACATGATTGTTACGGTGATGTGGGATGTTACTGCTACACCGAACCATTATTGCTTGGCCAGATTCACGATAATGCGGGATGTTACCACTACACTGCACTATTATTTCTCGGCCTTTGCGGTAATGCAGGATGTTACCACTACACTGCACTATTATTGCTTGACCTTCGTGGTAATGCAAGATGTTACTACTACGCCACACCTTGTCTTCTTGGCTCTTGCGGGGATGTGAAAGAAGTATTTGAGTTACCACCATACCGCAAATTTATTGCTTGGCCTTCACAGTAATGTGGGATGTTACTGCTACACCACACTGTGTCTTCTTGGCTCTTGTAGTATGACAATATTATGAAACTTGTCACAACAATCTTATGAAACTTGTCATGACCATCTACTACCTTGACACAATAGTCTTATGAAACTTTTCAATATTTATGGGAACCTTTTAAATTACATTCAGATCTATAAGGAAACTATCCTATAGGGATGACAGTCCCAAGAAATGTGACAATGGTTACACCAATAAATAGTTAACTAGAAACCATGAATTTTCAATGCATAATGGAGAATATACAGAGAGTTAAGTCAATGAGAAAACATCCTTGGAGAATTTTCATCAAAAGTATGAAAATCTAAGAGTTCATTGTATAAAATCACATACCCTCAAAGACCTAACAATCATAATAGACCTATTGATAGCTTTCAGAGTCATAAGAATAAATTCATAAGAGAATAGATGGAAGGGAAGTTGGTGGAGTTGAAGAATCAAACTTGTAGTGAGAAGGTAGGGAGAACAAAGTAATTTATAGTCAAGAGCATCATGGTAGTTTCTCAGGTGACTATATTTGGGCAAGGAGAGAACTTAGTGACAACATTACCATCAAAAAAATAAGGATACTCAAAACCCCACCAAACCCTAGGGCCTTTTTCATCACCTTGTAGAGATCTCAAACATGCATGAAAATATTTGACAGAGACTAAAATCATCTCTATTTTTGATGATCACAAAAAGTAACAAAAAATTAGATTTACAAGTGATGAAAAGAAGTACATGGAAAGTATATTATGTTGAATTTATTTAAAAAAAAAACTTAACCATTAACTATCCAATACAATCTAACAAAATACAAATATACAATGAAATATTATGATTAACAAAATCATAATTTTAACGGTTATCTTAAGGTAGACAAAAAATTTTGTGCAAGTGAAAAATTTTACTCTTAGATTATTCTAAACAAATAGCATTTACATTTACATCATTTTCAAGCAACAATTTTTTAGATCCGTCTAGCTGTACTAAAATAAAATCAAATATGAAATGATCTCAAAGATCTGAAGGTTTTAAAATATGATAGTTTAGATCTATTCTTGGGTGTATCGTGCAAAATTCATCATAGAAGGATGGGTCATCACCTCATTTAGACCTGGATGTGGAATTGCCTTTGTTGTTTCCATAGAATCCAAAATAGGCCTAACAAATGTTGGAAGAGATAACCCTATAAACACGCAAAAGGAAAAGCTAAATCAGTAGTAATTTACTAATTTTCATTCAACTTCTCTATAATCATTTTAAGTACCTAATTCTATTGTACTTTAAATATTTATAATATGAAGTTTAGCTATTCAAATAGCTTAAATAATTAAGTTACAAAACTGATAAATAAGCTTTAGCAATTTAAAAATTATCCACTTCTAAAATTTTAAATATCTTTACTGTATCTATTTACCGTTGTTAGAGAGTTGCAAACTGTGAATTGTCCTTTGTCCTATAGGACTGAGAAAGGAAGAACACTATCAAACAATGATTGAATCATAACAAACAATCCAAAAAAAATGAAAGTTACTGTCAAATGGTGACAAAGATATGTCCTCTAAGTCATTTGCACATGGTGATTGAGAACACAGTAAGAAGTAAAAGAGCATTTGATCATAGCACTGCAAAATGGTCATGAGTTATGCAATGAACTTCACTATTCTTTTGATCACAAAACACAGTGAGTAAGAAGTAAAAGAGCAATGGATCATAGCACTGCAAAATGGTCATGAGTTATGCAATGAACTTCACTATTCTTTTGATCACAAAGGAGATTGAGATAATAAATGACATACTGATGTGCACACAGAATATTCATGGAGTGCAAACTTCCTTGCAAAGCAATTACCACAACAGAGTTTGAAGTGAATTGCACTTGCTATTTTATGCTGATATAGATATGTTCTAACCTATAGTTAATTGTTGTAGCATAATAGATAGGCTAAATAGTTGTTCATATACCATTGTTTCAAATTCAAAATTGTTGGCGCTTTCACAATTGTTTGCTTCATTTATTTGATCTAAGACAACCTACTGTATAAAAGATGCTCTCAAAATCATAGTAAAATTCTTTATTCCAGGATGACTATTTTGAATCTTTCCCATCATAACAATGAACAAAAGCATCAGTCATTAACTTGAACTTTGCAAGAGTTTCATCAAATTCTACTTTTCTACTCTCTTTTCAATTCTGAATTTTATTCCCAATTTCATCAATGAAGAACTTTCTCAGCTTGTAGATCCTTTTGTTAGCTATAACTTTACTAGGTGTCGAGGATAGCTTTGAGTTTTTACCCAAGCAACAATTGACAAAATTCAGCCTTACCAGATTTTGATTTGGTAAGGCCGAATTTTGTCAATTGTTGCTTGGGTAAAAACTCAAAGCTATCCTTGACACTTGGTAAAGTTATGGCTAACAGAAGGATCTATATGCTAAGGAAGTTCTTCATTGATGAAATTGCGAATAAAATTTAGAATGGAAAAGAGAGTGGAAAAGTAGAATTTGATGAAACTCTTGCAAAGTTCAGGTTAATGGCTGATGCTTTTATTCATTTTTATGATGGGAAAGATTCTGAACAATCATCCCCTAATAAAGGATTTTACTATGATTTTGAGAGCATCTTCTATACAACAGGTTGTCTTAGATCAAATAAATGAAGCAAACAATTGTGAAAGAGCAAACAATTTTAAATTTGAAACAATGGTGTCTTATGTATAGACTCCCCCTATGATTTTCTCATAGAATAAGGTATAACAATTTAGAATTTGAAACTATGGTATATGAACTATTTAGCCTATCTGTTATGCTACAACAATTAACTACAAGCTAGAACATATCCATATCAGCATAAAATACTAAGTATAATTCACCTCAAACTCTATTGTACCTGAGTATGACAGTACCTGAGCTTATGGTGTTTCTAGATAGAGCCTATAGCGGAAACATGTAGTCTCCATCTGAAGGAACCATCTTCAGATCTCTTCCCTAAAATGAGGGTTGGAAACATTAGAAGAAATGCAATACCATAATTCTAAAGTAACAATTTGTATCAAGACAAATGTTAGAAAGTATAATTAAAAAGACAAATCCTTACAATCGGACCTCAAATTGGACCAAGAAAATTTATGATTTTATATTTAGAATGTAGGAACTTTCTATGTCAGAGCTTCACGACCTCAAATTGGATCTCAAATTGAACTGATAAAATTTATGATTTTATCTTTAAAATGTAGGAACTTCCTCTGTCGAAGCTTCACTACCTCAAATCGGATTTGAAATTGATCTAGCAGATTTATGATTTTATCTTTATGATGTAAAAAAATTCTCTATCAGATAGTAAAGATCTCAGGTTGGATGTCCAATTGGACAACAAATTTATGATTTTATCTTTAGAATAAAGGAACTTCGTCTGTGGGATATTTGGAAATTCCTATAGTTAGGTTCTACTTCCAACTGAAAACACCCGGAAGTGTTTCACACCGGCTCAAGGTACTCTCCAACCTAGTTATGACACCAATAGCAATCCAATTTTTCTTGAACCGTCCTTACCCGAATGTTGCATCACAATCTATTCTTCCTGCACATAAAAATTCCACATATTAACCCCTTCTAAATAAAACTCAAAATCATCATAAAACCATAATTAATAAATCATTTTAGCTTCAGAAAGAATGCGATGTCATTTACTATAAAAAAACCTGTATAAATCACAAAAAATACATGAAGCAATCCATCCAAAGAGAAAATAAACAATGTAAGGATTTGAGCAATATAAGTCCAAAGGGTTATGATGTAACGGTAATGGAATCACCATAAGAGTACAACCGAGGAACAAATTCTTGTGACTATAATTATGTGATCCATAACTCTATTGGTCATGTGGCACAGTTGTGCTATAACAAATACATGATGCATTCATATGTGACCCAAGCTTTATGTGGATA
Source organism: Sequoia sempervirens (assembly GCA_007258455.2). NCBI lineage: Eukaryota > Viridiplantae > Streptophyta > Pinopsida > Cupressales > Cupressaceae > Sequoia > Sequoia sempervirens. The sequence goes on along the minus strand of VDFB02298849.1, from coordinate 18,883 downwards.
TGTTGTGATAGAAATGGAGGCACTCATATGAGCACAATTCATGCACAAATTGTTGAAGTTGTGAAAGCCAACCTCATAGACCCCGAAGATCACCTGCATGCAAATAACCTATCACAGAAAGAAGACATTCCAGACAAAAGACAAAGGTGCTCTAAAAGCTGAGAATGCATTATTTAGGGAGAGGGATAAAATATAATGATCAATCCTTATAAAAGGATATTGTGCAACCCTAAAGAAACCCTAATAGGTAAATATTTAATAATTAATATAATTATTAAATGTCACAATATGCAAACTAAAGTGAAATCTTAAGATAGGAATAAAGGTAACTTAATTAACATAATTAAGTTAAAACCTTTACTCTAACACCCCCCTTAAGATGAGCAAAGAGTGCAACTACAAACATGTGCAAGAAAGCAAAGGTAACTACAATGCATGAAAGCAAACAAGGGTCCCGACAACTAGGCTGTCCGGTGCAATACAACCAAATCTGTAAAGTGGAGAAAGGAGAGAAAACCTCATGGGGACAAACTCCCCAAAAAGAGAAAAGAAAAGAATGAAATACATTGGTATGTGTAGGATCATCATGGAAAAATAGGCCCTTAAGTGGCAAAAAGTTTAGAAAAATCAAAGTTAGGCAACTCGTAAAAATTTGAATAATATCTATATTATTTCAAAATATGTAGAATAGAATTTGTAGAAAATTGAATGTAGTTTCTAAACTACTAGGATTTTTAAAAAACCTATTTGGTGAAAATTTGAAATTTCAATGTAGTAGTGCTTAAATTTCAGGGAAAAAATAAGAAGTGGGTGTTTGTCTGACCACCCTAACCACAATAAAATGATAATATTTTTTTTTTTTTTATAGATTTTTAGATATAAGTAGAGGACTCATGTACTAATATTGATGCATATTTTTTTGTATTTTTTTCCAAGTAAATAATTAATTATGATTTTACAACTTTTAAAAAATAAAAAAAACTAAGCATGTCTAACCACCTTAACTTGGTCAAAACTTCATGAATTTATTTCTTTTTTTTTTTTTTTAATCCTATAGTATGTGAAGCATAGAATGTGACACATGTTTTGGATTCAAAAAATGTGATACCGTTTGAAAGCTATAGATTTTTTCAATCAACCTATCAATAAGGACTTTAGTTGTAATTCAAATAGAAAATAAATAATAATTATTTATTAAATTCAAAGTAAAGCATAATTTATATTGGTGGAAAACTGATAATCTCCTTTAAAAACCCTTTTTGTTTCATCAATTTTGGGTTAAAAAAATTCGTCAGCCACATACCCTACAAAAACCCATCATATTGCCACTTTTTGGCCCATCATGATCCTGCACATACCCCACTAATGAAAGAAGGATAGGAGGTGGATTACATGATATACCCCATAGATAGCTTCTATCATATAAATACATATACAATGGTCTCCATAGGAGAGATATAAAGAGACAAGAAGGCCCCCCCACAATGAAGAAACTCTTGTCGCAATCGTAGATGCCTAATGTAGAATCTAAAAGGAGATCCTTAAGTGGAAGATAATATTCCTCCCCTTGGGAAGAAATTGATCCAAAGGACGATGTCAAAGAAACCCTGTGAAGAGTGATGAACCAATCTATCTCAAGATGTGTGCCATGATAGGATGCTAAAGAATCTCTCTATCTGAACTAAAACAAATGATGCCAAATCCAAACTGATGTGGAGAATCCTGAAATGCAACCTCTGAATGCACAGATAATGGTGGGGTATAGTGATATCCTGACTGTCAAGGTAGAGGAGATGAATGTCCTCAAAATAATCCTCAAGATCTGCAGTGTGAGACTCAACAAACAAGAATGTGTCTGCAAGATAAGAATCCCATGATGTAGCAGATAATGAATGACCAAGATGGTCATGATGCTAAACTGAATCCATAGGGGCCAATGTGGTGATACTGATGTCATCAGGAACAATGGATGATACATGTATAATCTTAGTTCTGAAGAGTAGGAACTGTGAGACAAGCCTCTGATCCATTGGAACATGTAAGGGTGTCTAAATACTCAAGCTCCTCTAAAGTATCATGATCAAAGGGTGTATTATCTCTCCAAGCAATGGGTAAGAGACAATCTGAAGTAGGATACTCTGGGAATGGAGAGATATTGGGGTCTCCATATATCTCCCAAAGACGTGTCCAAATTGGGTGGGGACAATCAATGTCTGATATAGCCCACATAGTGTCATCATCAACACTAGACAATATAAGTCCTACTATGTGATATCTAATGATATCCCAAGCTATTTTTCCCTTTGAAGTGGTTGGTTCAGGTATGAGATCATACAAATAAGACAAAATATTAAGCCACCTACAATGTGTAAGTATGCCCTTTGCCCATGACTCATAATTACCCTGTTTCAAAATTACAACTAAAGGGTGAGTAGAAAAAACCATGGTAACTCTTCAAATTAAAAAATATGAGAAAAATAACCTTACAACATGTATATCAAATGAAATAGAGCCTAATGACGCAAACAGGAGGTTCCCAAGTGCCAAAATATCCAAGTAATTAAGGAAACTGTGAAAACAAAAAATGCTGAATAAAATATACCTGATGTAGAATCTGAGAAAATAAGTCTAATCATTGTGTAGAAAACTGAACCAGCTTTCTGACGCCTATTTGTTTGCACAAAACGGAGTCCGTACGAAAACGTTATGCCCTCGGGAGTGCAAAAAGCATGATCTAACTTTGACTGCAGATAAAGGCATCAAAACTGAAAAACCAGAAATCACACCTATACCACTAGATAGTGCTCGGAACTAGCTTTCCGATGATATCTCATTTTTGAAAAACTAACGCCGTATGCTCAAGATATGACCATTTTACTAAATATGCTCATTTAGGCTTTAAACCAAACATTTTATTAATTTAAAGATTAAAAAATTAATAAAACATTCAGCTGTACCTTCATGGCATGAAAATCAAGGTAGCACATAAATCAAAAGGGCATGAAAATTGATGCAAAATGGCACAAAAATCGAGGCGTCCATACGGATCCGTACAATCATACGGATTTTTTTTGGCAATTTTTTTGAGATTCCCCAAAAACACTAAAAAATCAATTTTCAGCAAACCCTATCATATTTTATATGAAAATAGGGGTTTTGGGCCTTTTGAGCGCACCCATGAGGTCCGTTTTGCACTAGCATGCACTATTTGAGAGATCTAGGTCAAAATTTCTCAAAAAATGATGGAACCCTTACACAGAAAAAAAATCTGTAAGTTGAAAAAAATGAACAAGCAACCGCAGATCTGGAGCTCTGATAACCAAATGTAACATTTGTAAATCTCACATACCAATCATAACCCTTAATTTCAACTTAAATGGAACAACATACATCAAAGACTCAGAGATTATTTAAAACAAAGTTGTGTCATTATTAGTTTTAGCCAAATGGCTTATATAAATGATCATCTCATCACCACATGTAAAATTAAACTATTACAATGTAAATTAATGAATAAGCAAGATCACAAATGCACCCACAAAGAAACGATAACACAGATATTTTCATGAGTGGAAAACCCTCATAGGGATGAAAAACCACTCGTAAAAATGCCCCACTAGCTTAATGATATGCCTCATTGGCAAAGCCCTATTGGCTACAAGGTTTCAATGGTTAAAAAATGCCTCACAGACAATGATCATAGTGTCTCATTGACATGATCATTTACAACTTCCTTACACATTTCTGACTAATGAAGTCACCAACTATAGAGGATTGCTCCATTTCTTTACATAACATGTATCTAGAACTGGAATCTTTAGGGTATAATTGCCAATATTTTAATTCAGGTTACAAGATATTCCTGTATTTCTCAAATCCTCTATATACAATCAACTCTTAAAGGTTCAAATAATCGTACACATAATGGATAAATCTTCTTGATATAATTAATGCATGAGAGGTACATATTTTCCAAGATACTCCTATAGATGATTAGACTTTAAGGTTTCACCATTATTCTAATGATGGTAAGACATTAACGCACATAGTACATAATACCTTAAAATGAGCAATTTCAACAATAAATCAACATGATTCCTTAATTATCATTCAAGTGATATACTATAGAATCTTTATTTCTATATTCTTTTGGAGCAAGCATAAGGACCTTTTGACAAAAAAAGTAAATATAGTCTCGCATCTCTTTCCTTCATACATCTAGTATTTAACATGCAAGTTGTTCTTTAGGTTATTTACAACTTCAAGCCTTTAAATAAAGATCATAAGTACTAAGAAATTAGCGCATTACAACATGGCATACATATATATAGAAAAAAATTCATCATCCTAAAAACAAAATCATGAAATTATGGTAATGTCAATATTGTCAAGAATCCCTCCCAAGTATTTGCAAAAGAGACAATTCCACTTATAGCGACCTCCCAAATATCACCAAGTACACTGAAAATTATAGGCCAATCACGTAAAACTTTATGAAAATAATCCTAGCACTACCAAAAACACACATACCTATCTTCCATAACATATTAGTCCATCTTCAATGTTATAGGTCAATGTTTTCTTATGATAAGCAAGTTATATCAATTAAGTCTTGAATGAAATCTAGATAGTGAAAGGAGTAGAGGGTTAAGTTATTATTGTCCCATATAAGGTGTTCAATGTCATCGGATGTAAGTTTTATTCTTTGGAAACTAAACAAAAATCTCAAGGAGAGTAACTAAATCAATTTACCACTTATTGATGTATCAAAGTACTATGCATGTTCTTACTTTCATTTGATTGATAAATCAAGATTTAAATACTCTATAAGATGGAACTTTTATATTTCGTATATAAAAAGAAATTAAATGAAAATATATCATGAAAGATTAGAGAAAAAGAGTCCTTTCCTGCTTATATTCTTTCCAAAACATTGTCAAGATCCAAGAGCCAGATCTACTTGAAATTCTATATTAGACTATGCTATTGGATTCCATTTCTTCCAATGAAAACTAATTTAATTATCTAATTATACTCAATTATTATCAATTTAAAAATATTACATTTGTTCAACCAAGTGCAAACATTACTCATAAGGTACTTTTCAAAATTCTACCAAGTTTCTCTCACCAAAAGTAATTTTGAGGAAAAGTTTTGAGAATCTTAATTCAAATTAATAAAACTTCATACTTTAATGGACTTTTTGTTTCTCAATTAAATACCGACACTCACATATATATATATATATATACATACATATATATATATATTATGAATATACATTTAATTATATATATTGCAACATATCTATACAACTATATATATATATATATCGAAAGAATAAATAGAGTGATGGTTTCCGAATATACATATATACCTATCTTTTAAACTCAGATTGTTTTACCATAAGTATAAAATATATATATAATAATTTACCTTATGCTATTGTATGAGCAGATTTATACATATGAATTCTCATTTAGATACAAGTTCGTTGGTAATCATAAACAACTTCAGAAAATAATACACACACAAAGTGCTTTTCAAGGCATACTACAGATGTTAAAAGGTTTGGAAAAAATTAAAATTACATTTAAGCTGTTTTGAAGCCCCCAAGGGCCAGTGCTTCCCATTGGGGAGGACGCTGCCTGTGGAGGGCAGCGCCTCCATAGCACAACCCTCTCCCAATGGGGGGGGGTGGCTGGAGACCCCTCCCCTAGACTCTCCTAAATATACATGGTGACTATTGCAAACAAAGAAAATTTTGAAAGATGCATTTCGTTTTCAATTGGTAAACATATATATATATATATATATAAATATATGATATTATTACACAATCTGCAACTAATTTTTAATTAAAACAATCAAATGGAAACCCATATCCTGTGTGTAATTATTCAATACAAGGGTTATAGGTATACATATGTTTTTGTGTAAACATTCATTACTATTCATATGTACATGTATATATATAAAAAGATAGGAAGAAAGTACAGCTATGATACTGAATTTCGGACAACAAGAACCTAATACAATGAATATACACCAATGGTTTTCAAAGAAATTCAATCTTTTCATATTATACTTAGTTAACCACACACTTGAAATTTAAATGCATTGGGAAGATTTAAAAACCTAGAGATTGCCTTCCATTTGAATTTCTTTTTCTTCTTCTTATTCCTCCTATATTTCCCTTCTTCTTCCTGCCAATCTTATTTTGCTGTGCTTCCAAAAGAAGTAACTCTACCTGACACATCATTATTCTATTATTATTTCTTATAGAGATAAAATCAAGAATTGAGAAATCATATGCTGTGTTTCCATTAATCCCTTTTTCCTCTTTAAAGATTTCTTTTTAGTTATTCCCCAAAACCTAATCTTGAAAATAATAAATAAATAAAGTTTATTTCTTGCACAATATTTTCCCAATTAATAAAGTATGCCTATTTTAATTACAAACGAAGTATTTATCCCTAGAAATAATAGTTGAGTCATTTTTAATTTGCAATCTTCTCCTCTCTTTTAAAATATTTATTCAAAGTAACTAAATAAGAAATCACCTTAATTTGCAAGTAAATAATTATCCATAACAATAGAACATTAACATTTAATGGCATAATGAAATATTTAATTGAACTTTAATTAATTCTTTTGTTTCATTATAAATTTATTTAACCAAACATTATAAAATGACAAACAATAAAAATAGGGGTCGTGACACATGTTGAAGTTGTGAAAGCCAACCTCACAAACCCCGAAGATCACCTACATGCAAATAACCTGTCACAGAAAGAATACATTCCAGACAAAAGACAAAGGTGCTGTAAAAACTAAGAATGCATTATTCAGAGAGGGATAAAATACAATGATCAATCCTTATAAAAGGAGATTGTGCAACCCTAAAGAAATCCTAATAGGTAGACATTTAATAATTAATATAATTATTAAATTTCACAATATGCAAACTAAAGTGAAATCTTAAGAGAGGAATAAAGGTAACTTAATTAACATAATTAAGTTAAAACCTTTACTCTAACAAAAATCACTATCATCACAATTAGGTGTCAATCATCATTGGGTGCATTCAAGTTGACTCGAGTTTAACAGGTTACAATGTAATGATAGCATGATCCAAGAGTGATTACCTCTTGCTGCAATAAAGAGCCTATAACGCTGGTTGATATGTAGAGTGGTTGTGTTATATCAATTATGTTATCCATTCAAGCACATCCCATGTTTAATGGGCTATTCTAGAGAGTGATCAAGATTTTTAAACCCTATGAACGTTACTTAAAAGTGTACAACTTAAACTACAAACCAATTTTGTTACATACTTGAATACAATCTTGGGTTACCACAAGCTATAATAATGTGATCTGCTAATAACCATTATGGAAAGTATTAAAGAAAGACCCATACTATATAGGATACATTTCCCTGATCAGGTTTACATACCTTAATGATCAAACACAAGCTTCCCACACACTCTAGGATACAAGCCAAGATCATACCACAACCTTGTCAAGACAACTAATTTTCTAACCCAAGATTTAAGGTTACTTTTTAATACCAACAAAAGCATTGGTAAGAGCATGACTAGGGTACAAACCCTAGGCCTCTGTAGAAACATAAAAAATAACTCTAGCGGATTAGTGAGGTTGCAATACCAGAAAGATTGAGACATTGTAGCCAATTGATAACAAAATCTTGCAATCTAAAGATTGTAGCCAATAAAAAGCACACTATGTAGCTCAGTGACATTTGTAAATGCAATCTATGGTAAGAAGAATGACAGTCACTTGAGGTGTGACAATAAAAAATAGGCTGAGTAGTGACAAGATAATAAAGCTCAAACCTTGCATAGTAAAGTGGAGATTTTAACAGTGAGTTTCCTTACCCCCTTGCTGACATTAAGAGTTTTTCAAATGCTTTTGGTAGTGTTAAACAAGGAAAATGCAATCAGGGAATGATTGTCCAAATGAAGTAATAGTGGTAATCATAGGTTCAATGTTTCTTCTTATCCAGTGTATAATGGATGTAGTGGATTGCATGTTTGACCAACATTTTGAGACTCATCAAAGATGGGAGAATAGTGAATAATACCTTGTGGAATGTGAAGTAGTGACAATAAGGTTGAAGGATCTTAAGACCTACAATACTATGAAACAATAAGTCCCCTATAGTAAGTAGGCAGCCTATAGGGTATAGTTTGATTTTATAGAAGGATGCTCATGAAAGTAATCTTCAAGTGACAGTGAGTGAGTTGTTTGAGTAAATATGCAAGAAAATCAAATCATACATAGCAAAAAATTCACAATGTTATCTTGCATAATGCCTTGAGTTTGAAGACAAAATTATCATTGTATCTTGATGAAAGTAGTGACCTTAATGGTCAATCACTGGAAACTATGATTTTAAAACATGCTATTGTGCTTATGGAGGCAACATTTTAAGCAAGGCAGTGAGTGGTGGTTTGGAACAGTGGCAAGTATGAAGGACTTGCTTTATATGCATACTATGAAGTCTAGCTTAAGACAACATTCTTAAAAGAGATTGAAGGTGGATTATGGAACTCAAGGGTTACCATGATAAGGATTAAAGCAAAGAAAAATTTATTTAAAATCCACGTTCATGAAGATATTAAAGATGTCACATGAAAAACCCTAGCAGCTGGAGTAATGAATATAGTGCCAAAGAGGATAGTGTGTTGGGGTTAGATTTAAGAGATATCCACATTATCTAATCATAGGAAAATACATCATTTATTTATTTTTTAAATTAAAATAAATCATTCTAAACCCTAGGATACATTGATACTTCAAAAGCATCTAATTTATTTTTTAAAATTAAAATAAATCATTCTAAATACTATATAGGATACATTGATACTTCAAAAGCATCTGAAGGAATTTGAGATTATGCAAGTATATGTCAATTAAATACCTGGATTAGAAATAGTAGCACGGACAATGTAACCCTTGTTGAGTAGAGTAGGAATGAGATAAGAAAGAATGAATCCTATGCCTCCTATCACACACATCTCCTTATCATTCTTTGTCATTCTTTACTGAAACACTTCTCCATTTTGGCAGACTACTGAAAATAATGTTTCGACGAAGGTTTTAGAGTATGTTTATTAAAATGAAAACTCCATTCTAGTAGGCTACGCCTGCAAATAAGATTTCAACGAAAGTTTTAGGGTATGTTTATTAAAGTTTAAGAGTATTTTGGTGGGCTATATTCTTGATTCCTTAAATGATTTATTTGAATGGATTGTGACTAAATAAATGACTAACTATTTACTCATTTTTATTTGTGTGACTAAATAATTTTTAGTCAAAGACCAAATTAGTCATTTATTTACTCATTTATAGCTGAGTTGCAAAAAATGAGTAGAATTTAGTCATTTATTTGACAAATTCTACTAGTGATAGGGGCTTGCCTAATTCAAACTCTTTTTTGGTGTTTCCACCTCCAAAATGGCTATGATGATGTAAATATTGCGTACCCTTGGTTAGAAATAGGAAAAATGACCAAAAATTGATAAATTGATAAGTGTTGCAACTTAGGTCACTCAGATCTACTTTATTTGATGGACTGAAGTCATTCTACTCATCTCATACAAGGAGAATTGGATTTTTTGTTAAAGGTACTCCAAGTATTAGTACTCACAAAATAAATAAACAGAAAACATGAACAATCTTACTCATGAACTTGATGTATTACTAATAAAGATCTTGACTAATAAAATTATTGTAAAATATTGCTTATTCTCCTCTTCACTAGTTTTTACGATGCTATGAAATTGGGATTCAAATTGCTTAGATTGCTTAGATTTTCAAATGGTGAAAAAGACACATTTATATAAATTTATTTTTTTATCTCAAAATTAATTATGAAAAGCCAATAGATGAATTTAGATTTGTGAATATTAAAATCTCGGCAATAAAATATTTAAATTTGAGCTAAAATAGGTTGGTGAAGGTTGTGGGTTCGCTAGACCAAGCCTATTTTGAGACCTTTGATGTTGTTAAATGAATAATTTATATTAATTCCCAATTTTATTTTTATTTTCACAAAATGACATTAAATGAGAAAATTATGAGCATAAATAGGTCCAAGCAAATAGGGGGAGCTAAACCTAGTGTGAAATTGTCAAGGGTGACCATTTACAATGCTAAATTTAGCCCCCAATTTAGTGAGATTATGAGCTTACACTCATGCTCACACTAAAATAAGGATAGGACAAGAAGGGTTCATCTATCAAATATTGGGATGGAAGGATAACACCACGTCTAGGGGATGCGCTAGTGCCTAGAATCAAGATCCTACAAAACAACAATGTAAAGTCAAAGGAACACACACACATGAGGTGCAATGTAGCATGAAACACATGAAGTGTACATTATGAAGAAATATAATGGAAAACACAATACAAAACATAATGCAAACATAATGCAAACATGATGCAAACCAATGCAAACATAATTCAAACACACAAAAAAGGGGTATGACATCACAGACTAGCAAGATTAACAAATCACTTACTAGGATCTGTACCCAAGACATCCAGAACCACAAGCTATCAAAGTATGATATATTTAGGCAACCATGAATAGATAAAAAGGCATCATAGGCTAGTGAAGTCTAATATTGACTAGATGATCTTGATAAGAAACAATGCATAAATTTTGGGCGTATGTAGGGATCATGGTATGCCAAAAGTGGCAATGGAGAAAAATCACGTGTTTCTCGACTCAAAAACACGAAAATGGTGAGTTGACTTTTTGGAGCTAGGGTGACTACCGAGGCAGAGGGAAAACTTAGTTTTAGGAATAGGATATCGATCCCGTCGGATATCCGATTTTGTTGAAGTATATATATAAAAAAAACTCATTCCGATCCAGACAAAGGGAAACTTAGTTCTAGGAATCGGATATCCGATCCAAATCGGATATCTGATTTTGTTGAAGTATATATATAAAAAAAGGCCCGCGACCAACACTCATTCACATTTGTTTTCGGCTCATCGGCGGCGGGCGCACAGTGGAGAGCGAAATCCGATATTTGATTTGGAGTCCATCTCTAATAGGTAAAGTTCTTTATTTTTTATCAAATTTTCAATTAGATTTGTTTATTTTTAGTTGATTTTTTTCAAAATATTGTTTTTTGGTAGAAAAACTAGGGTTTTTTGGTAGATTTACAAAAAAACATAAAAAATTGAAGAAAAATAGTAAGAAACTAATTTTTTTAAAAATGTAATAGCATTTCCATAGCATACAGACATTGAGAGCAAATAAAATACAGAGTTCAATCCATGAATTATAGAAAATAGATTTTTGTTGGTTATATTCATATCGTTGATTACATTGCACAAAACATACTACAAGCTGCATAATATCAAATGGTGGCCGGTTGTCGATGCTACCACATTTTTTCATACATGTCTGCAAAGGCATTTTATCAAGCAGTTCCTTTGCCTTCTTTGCTTTATGGCTAAAACCTAAAGCGGTGCTTATGAACAAGTTATGGATGCTTGGAAAAGATCTATCAAAGCATAATGGTAAGCAATAGCATAGACAAGGCGATGAACTTCTTCAAAAAATATCTCAAAATAATGGTCTCATGGTGATGGAATGCCATGACAATCCATAACAATTGCTTGTCATGGCATTCGTTATGGCATTCCATCACCATGAGACCACCATTTTTTGAAGCATTTTTTCAAATAGTTCACTACCTTTTCTATGCTACCACATTTTTCATACATGTCTACCAAAGCATTTTATCAAACAGTTCAACGCCTTCATGCTATGGAGTAAAAGCCTAAAACAAGTGCTTTTCGAGACAAGCTATGGATGCTTGGAAAAAATGCAAAAGCATAATAGTAAGCAATAACATAGACAAGGCGTTGAATTGTTCGAAAAAATACCTCAAAATCTGATCTCCCACATTTGATGGAATACCATGACGAATCCATAGCAGATTTGCTTGTCATGGCATTAGATCATGGCATTCCATCACCATGAAGTTTACATTTCTTTGAGATTTCAAGGTTCAGCGCCTTGTCTATGCTACCACATTTTTCATACATGTCTACCAAAGCATTTTATCAAAGCGGAGTTCATTGCCTTGCTGCTATGGCTAAAAGCCCTATCACGAGGTGCTTTCAAACAAGCTATGGATGCTTGGAAAAAAATCTATCAAAGCATAATAGTAAGCAACAAGCCATGGTCTCATGGTTTTCTTGTGCGAAAATCAGCTCGATTTTATTCACATTTTTTTCCAGATTTTAAACACGTTTTTTTGGCGAATTTGCAGTTTGAAACGAAAAAAAATCATTGACCAAAAAGTCAATGATTTTTTCAAAAAATCGGGGAAAAAATCATCCAGCCTGCAGATTTTTTAAAAATCGCGATTAATCGGGATTTTTTGCAGATTTATGCTTCACTTATTACAACAACAAATTTCAAACTTAAAACAAAATCAAACCAATAGTAAACATCCAAAATACCTTAAACATAGTTCATTAATGTTCACTATTTTAAATACACCTATACTACAAAACATTGAAATACCTCGCTTTGGAAAGTACAATGGTAAAAATATCCTAATAACCATTTGTTAGTTTTTACTACCTTGTGTAGAGACTTTATTTTTGAAGATTCACTCATAGTGAAACTCTTTTCTAGATCATTGAAAGATATGGCCTTGGATTGGTTTTGTTCATTGTCAAACAATCAATTACCTCCTTTACACAACTCATTAATGATTTCCTCCAACACTTTCAAGTGAACATCAGTCCTCAAGTTACATTAACAAATTTAGTTCATTGTAATCAAGGACCCAAAGAGAAAATAAAAAACTTTATGAAATGATACTAATCCCTTTATTTGAAATTCTCCTATAGTCTTCAAGATGTTGACATTCAAAGGGTGTTTATAGATAACTTACAACCTAATATTCAAGATAAGAAATTTCTAATGAAATATCCATCCTTAACACGTTTTGTATAACCCTTCATGATTATTGAATATCGATTAGTTGGTATGAAGGTACCCCTTCATAGGCTCAGATATCAATCATATAAGTCATGCCTCAAAAACAATCATCAATCATTTAAAAAGAAAACAAAAATATTCATTACTTGATAAACATTCATGTCAAACTGCCTATAATTATTGAGACGTATAACTAATGTAAACATAACTCTAGATATAAATTGAAATATGAGATAGGTTCTTCTATAGTTGTTTGATTCTCTCCATGTGATCATGTTGCAATTGTTAAACAAGAATATGATTCAACTTCCTCCAATTATTCATATTCACAATTAAACCTTTTACCACTAAAACTTTAATGCAAAAACATTTTTTCAATATCATCGTACACCCTACGATATGGAAAGCATGTAAGTACATTTATAACCAAGTGTAAGAGCTCATTCTAATCAAATCCAAATTGATGACCTATTAATGACAAAGGAAATAAATTGGTTTTTTTCACCTAATCAATACTTTACAAATATTTACGCTTCCATTGCCAATTCATTCAACAAACTTTGTTCAATACAATGATAATGAAGAAGATGATAATGATTTTTCCATCTTTATAAACATTACTAATATTCAGAAAATCATAAAGGAAAACCAATATTTTGTTTGACATTTCTTTTACATATTTATTCTTCTATAACTACACTCGACATGGTCTTCTTTATATCAAGTTTGCAGAAACCCGAAAAGGGGAATACTCATTGATCCCATGTACATAGTGAATATGATCAAAAAGAGTTATTGTATGTACATGAACTTTATGTAGATGATTATGAACAATCAAAAGCATGATTAAAAGCTCATGATGGTTATGGCTTCCCTATAATTGGTTTGATAACTCTCCCAGTAAAGGTTGGACCTAAATAGTTGGGTGGTTTTGATAGATTTTTTATGAAAATTTTGAGTTTAGCATGGATTTTGATGAAATTTGAATGCTTGCAATGGATTTTGACTTAAAAATAGTGTTTTTATGTATTTGGATTAAAAATTAGAAAATTTTATAGATTTTTGTTAAAAGCTAGGGTATTTTTATAATATTTTCATTTATATTGTCTAATTCTAATTAGATTGATTTTGTTTTTATATTGAATCAAAGTGGCTACGACAATGAAAAAATGCACCACCTCCACCACCTCCACCAATCACCCTCCTCCACCTCCTCCACCTCCACCTCCTCCACGCCCCTCCACCTCTCCACCACCACCTCACCTCCACCACCTCCACGTACCATCAATTCAAGAATTAATTCAAAAAATTGCACAATTAAGTGGCATTTCTAAAGCTTTATACGAGAGTCCCTAGATTATCTTCGACAAACACAATGAATGAAATAATTAAAAATATAGAAACCCTCTCCTCGCAACATAATGCCTTTCATTCGTGGTGAGAAAACATGAGAGAATATTATGCATGTGGATTGTCCTATGATGATGTGAAAGATCTTGGGATAACCAAAGCCCAAATAGCCTTTTTATTTGTTAACCCCCGCACTGGTTTGCCAGTTAATGTTAATAAAACAAAACTTTCTATAAAATGGTGCACTCATAGAGACATTGTAGAAATTTTTTGGGATCGTTGGTGTATGGTTTTTTTGAAACCATCGAACAACAATTTGGATGTACCATTTTACTTTATAAAAAAATTATATGCTGAGTTTGTGTTAGGGCATCATGTCAATTACTTTGACATTAGACCCTTCCAGGGCGTTGTTAGAGGTATGCCCCCTGTGATAGAGAAGGGCAGCTAGGAGTAATACCCCTCACTCACATGTTCCTCCTCCCTTCCTCTCACCTCCAAGATAACATCCGTGACATATATGTGATGCCTACATAGACTATCGATGCTATTCACTCTTTGAGTGGTCTTTTGGTTTCACATGCTTCTATAGTAGCTCAGCCACATTCTGGTGATGTTGGTGATGGCTCGAGTGCTGCTGCATCATCCTCATCAGGTCCACATATTTGTGTACCACATACTTGCTCCATGTGCCACCAAATATGCTTGGGTCCTCTTGTAGAGCCTGCCGAGCATCCCCTAGACACTTCTGATTATGACTTCCACGATGTGGATATTATAGATCAGACACATGGGAGTGGAGCACACCATACAGAGTCCTCTCCTGCTAGAGAGGGGGACATTGGAGTCGTGACACAGGTAAAATTTAAGTTGTGAATTTATAACTTGCATTTGTTTTTAAAATGAATATTAATAAGAGATAGTATAATGTACTAATATTTATTTACATGGTCTATTTAATAGTTGATGTCCGAGGAGTGAGCCGACAAATGACAGATAGCACCTTGAGGGCCATTTCATTTCATTCGACACACACACATTATATATATTTTGCACCTATTCATTTACATTTATTTATTGTATACTTTCTTTGTCCTTTTGAATTGTCATTAAATGAAATTATATAATAACTTATATATGTTTATCTTATTTTCCTCTCTTGTAGGAAATACCTTCATGAAAAAAACTCGTCCATTATGGAAGTGTAATGTTGGATAAGGGCAAGGTAATTGAACTCAAATTTGATTGAATTAAGAATTTTAAGATCTTATATTGATTATACATACATCGACATAGATTGGTAGTTTCATATGTACTTGTCATTTTTATGTGCAAGGAATTATGAGCTATATGTCCTTGTTGACAAGGGCCACAACACCCGAAGCAGTACGTATTGGAACCCCTAAAGGAGTAGGTGTTGAAGCAGCTCAAGGAGGAGGTGTTGAAACACCTAAAGAAGTATGTGTTCATTTTATTTTGTGTTTGGTATTTATATGTTCCTATTACTGACAATTGTATGCTAACTTGGATCAGTTTTATGTTTTTGTTCACCTATAGAGATTGAAATTACAAAAGATGGTTTGGTCGGTTCTTTGAGAGGGGCATATTCTAGAACTCCCTAATTTCGAAGATGATATTTTAGGTAATCAAGATTACAATTTTAGAGTTCAATTATAATTTAATGTATATTGATTTTGATGTTAATTATTTGATTTTTAAATTATATAGTATAACTAATCTCAATTGTGGTTTTGACTTTTCCTTGTGCAGCTACTCGTGGAGGCAAATCTAGTGCTTCAAAGAGGCTCCATTTTGATGATCCACCAGTTTAGAATGAGATAGACATTTTGGCATGTAAATATTGAATAGTTAATGAGATGGTATATGCCACATATTGTAAAAATTTGTTTGAGCTGGCTGCTGATGCCATTTTTGTATATGGACATACACTTGATTATTGGATACTCTCATATATAGAAGTTGACAATCAAAATTTAATTGCCTCCTCATGTGCATACAATTAAACTCTTTGAAATTTTAACTGCGAGCAATGGTTAAATATCTTGATGTAATAGCATAAAAGAATGGTTATATTATGTAGTTTATTCATATTGCTGATTACATTGCATTGCACATTTTCCAAACTCGCTATTGCCTCACATTGCATAAGGCAACAACTAGATGCTGATAGATGAAAAAATTTCAATTACAATATAGTTTTTACAAAGTCAACATAAGCAATTATGCAATTACTTCACAGTACATAACTAATAATTAAAAATTTATTCATATTATTGATTACATTGCATTACACATCTTTCAAACTCAAACCATTGCTTCACATTGCATAAACATCCACTCCAAGCACCTATCCTTGATGTACCTGCCTTTTAGCTCAGTCAAATAAATGCTAGGCACCAATTTCGTTAGTCTTGTCAGTCTAGGTGCCTATTCTCATCCATCATGCCACTCAAAACATCATTTTAGATCCTCCCAGGCACCATTTTTACCTGCTGCTCACTGCTTCATGACTGCTAGGCACACTTTCAAAAGCCTCATGTCGCTAACTCACATTCCAGTTAGGTGCATGTTTTGGCTGATGCTCTATAAAAGACCTCTCCTTCTGCCACTTAACGTTGATAAAGCATAGACCTAGGCTAACACATACCTAGACTTTCAAATTAAATTAATTAACCCATGCAAAAACAAAATCACAAGAACACAAGAGCACACAAATTAGTCACTCACTATCAGGTTGAACAAGAGGAGCAAGTAAACAAACATAATTTGCAATCTTTCCTTTATTTATTTCGTTACCCCAGTTACTACTTTCAAATTTGACTAAAACATTATTCAAAATGCAGCGTATATGGTATAGTACAATGTGGCATACCCAAAGGAGAAGGGAGCAATATATAATTTAGAATATGAATTAAATGATTATGAAACAATGTTGGGTATAGTAATTAAAATATCTAATAGTAGTCTTATATTCAATACTTACTCTGTGTACTAACTATTAAGTCATGTGAATGTTGTAAACATATTATACAATGATTTTGCAATTTACAAAATGTAATCAAATTTAGTTTGTCAATATAATAATTTTGCACTATTTGAACTTTCCAACATTCCTACAAATTTATCTAGAAGTTGCTTCTAATTTACAATACACTCTTGTATACATCTTATTATAAAAAATAATAAGTAGCTTGGAAGGAAAGAAAAATCCATGGTTTTTATAAGTTACTTGGTATCTTTTCTCAAGATATGCTAATTTCTTGTAATATAATAATAAGAGTACAAACAAAAAACATACAATAACTTATTGTTCTTTGAATAGAACACAAAGAACCACTTTAATTCTCTATGTGATAATTTATAATAGTAGGCTCCATTGAATAATACATGTACCCAAAAAGTATAGCTTCAACCAAAAAAATAGTTGGCGATAAACCATCATGATTTTCTTGGCTCATAGAATGTGTCCTTTGGAGGCTTTGTGGGTAATGTGCGTAAATTTCATTGGTTCAATATCCTATTTGTTATAGTTATTTTTGCATTTATAATTTTATATAGAGGGAGGGAGTTTCATCTCTTCAAGCTATCTTTGTGTCTTTGGAATGTTTGATTCATTAATTTTTTATTCTATTTTATTTGTTGTTGAATTTTTATTTATATTAAAATATAAAAGAAAAATAAATGAAAATCAAGTTATAAAATTTAACGAAATGCTAATTACATTATCACACAAAATTGCAAGCTCAAAGATGTACTTGCATAGATCAGATGATGAGGATTAAAAAAAATAGAGCAAACCGAATTGTGAAATTGGATGGAAAAGGCTTGTCCAAAATTCATAACAACCTTTGAGAGACAACTACCTCTCTAACTACCAACTCACCACCTAAGCAAGATTAACCCATCTGTGTAAAATAAATCCCATAAATGAGGGTCAAAATAGAAAGTTTACACCATCAACCCCCTTAAGAATAACTTATGCATTCTTTTGTTCATAGTCACTTGGCTCAAGAACAAGTCCAAGAAGATAGGACAATAGGCCCTAGTGTATTTGTTGACCTTAGCAATTTCACGTTTTTGTTGAGGAATAGTGTGCCCTTTTTGTTGATGATAGTGCACCATACTACTGCAATAAAATTCACTCTTCCCTAGCTATCATAATGTTGTTTGCTACTCTGCACGCCTCTTTGCTACTTGTTGCTTGAAGAGATATTCTAGAGATTACAACAAAGATATTGCAACAAATTTATAGAGATTACAACAAAGATATTACAAGAAATTCCAGATCTACGAAAACCTCTCTCGGTTTTTGCTATCTCGGAAGCGTTTTCCAATGGTGATGACTTTTCAGATGAGGGAAAAGTTGCCAGATGCAAGCAGTGTAAAGTTGCAAAGTGGTGCAACTTTCATTCTGCAACTCCTACAACCAAACGAACTGTTCCAACACGTCCGTATGGGTATGTTTATGCCAGGATGGTCCTCTTTTGCACCCAACAACACGCCGAATC
>VDFB02298848.1:0-15615 GCA_007258455.2 Sequoia sempervirens | reverse complement strand
AAAGATTTGATAACAAACATATGAAAACAATGACAAAGTGTTAACTACCTATCTTTTGACAATTTGCTAACAACATCCTGAGATATGCCTTAACGGATCCATTCCTACGATAAACATGATCAACAATGAATAATAGCCTAAAACCTCAAAACAAATATGAAAAGTGATACTGCAACTATGTTTTATCTTTTTAGAGTCTTATCTTTATGATTAATTTTATTGAATCATTCCCAGAATCTCTTGAGGATGTCCATAACTTGGATTTAGAGAAGAAGGAATGGGGGAAATTGAGCATCATTTTGATTTGTTGTTTGTAAGATATTTTTTTGATACTACCATGATGAATACTTGCTTTATTGAGTGTATGGAAGTTGTTTTGAGGCTATTCATGTAGAAATTTCATGTTAGGTATTTCATACCTCTCTGTGTAACCGATCCAAAAAGTTTTAAATACAACCCAACCATATATTTTAAACAAATTTTTCGTATGTTTGGTATGAGCGAGAATATTCTTTGTATGTCGAGTCAAAGTCCGCGCAATGGATATAATGTCACCTTGGTCATTAATACCCTGGTGCATTATATTTGTTTGCTACATCAAAAAGGATTGTTAAAAATGTGAAGCCTCCAAGCAAAACAAAAGAAACTCATCAAATAACTAACAACATCAAATTTATATCCATCATCAAATATTTCTTCTAACTAACATCCATCCTACATTACAATATCATTAGTACCATATCCATCCTGCATCCACAATGTCGTAAATGCATATATCATGATGATAATAAATCAATTAAAACATCATGTATCATGTATAAGGCATACATCCATCATCTATCAACATCTATCACATACATAATAAAACATCATATATTATAATGATATATCGATCCATCCATCCACATCATATGCATACATCAGAAAAGTACAAAAACATGTATAAACATACCTCATCATACATTGTCATCCATAATCATCACAATAACACATAATGAAGTTGAATTGAAGCATGTATATCACATATATATCATCATCAAAAATGAGAATGTCATGGTAAATCATCATAGAAATATGTGTGATAGGATAATACAAAAAAAATACATATATACGAGGCCTCAGCTAGGTCGATGAATAGATATACACAATCATGTCTATAATATAAGTCTATGAATAGTACAAATAAACTATTGTCGACCGAAGGAGGACTCTAAGGATCAGGTTACGAATCAGACTGTCTAACGGAATGTCCACCAAACGTGGCCTTCATAGCAGTACTAGGCTCTCCAAATCGTGGTTGGCGCTGCACTCTATGAATAAAGGCATCATACAAGGTTTGATAATAAGTCGCCTGTTGTAACAATTGATCTCGCTAGGCACAAATACTATCATGCTCTGTCCTAAGGCTATCCCTCTCTGTGGTAATAGCCTACAATTGTGTCTCGGCCACAAGACGGTGCCCAATCTTGATATCTCGCTTGCCCCTGAAGCCATCTCTCTCTTGTTGAGCTATGTTCCTCTCCATTGTCAATATAGCAACCTAAGCCTCTATGGCCTATTGCTGCCCTACCTCTCCATCTCTCGCAGTTGTCATTTGTGCTAACTATACACCTCCATCTCCAGGTTGTGGAGGAGGACCTGCGGCTTGTCCCTAATCCTACTATGTTGAATCATCATGCCCATCATCCTACCTCACCCTGGAAAACTGCTCTACAATGATCTCCACACGCTACCTCTCCCCATGACAGACAATAATTCCATTTCTACCCACTGCAAGAACATTGGAAGGATTTGTGAATCTCAAAGGAATGCATCATGCCCACCATACATCAAAATCAAGGGTAGTACCAGGATTTGCTAAACCCACTGGCCAACCCCACCCAAATGGGGAAAGAGCTCTGAAATCTACAACAACACCATCATGATCGGCCTATAAACCCTAAACTCAGACCTCTCTGGTAGTTTGACCAAAATGAGCCTCATACGCATCTAGGAAATGGCTCTGTCTCTCTCCAAACTAACAGAAAACACGATCCAATAGATATCTCTCCAATAAAGAACGAATGTGACCAATGAGCCATCTAGTCTATCTGCAAAATACCAACTACTCCTAATCATCATGCCATGCCTCACAATCCATATACGGTCTCCATACAAAACCTGGCATATCATAAAAAACACAGCGCTAGTAGGAAGCTATCCAAGCAAAGTGTAATGAAGGAAATCTCCATAATGATAAGAATATGGATCCCTAGTAGTACGATCCAATATACCATTAGGACGAGCAACTGGGATGTGCTCCTAGACCCATACATTCAAAAGAGAGAAACTAGTAGAAATAGATTTCCCACCGTGGTACGCAACCTCATGCATATCTTTGTATAAGTGGGAAAGGAGACATGGACCCCATGTGTATCTAGTCCCATGCTCGAACATCTGCTTGATATACACACCCCAACCAATGGGAAACTATCTGCCTCTCCTATAAGGAAAAATGAGCCCCATGACCAAACCACAAAGAACAAAAGAAATAGGATCAACACTTCCAACAAAATCAGAAAGGTCTACCTCTGTCCCGTGAACCTCTAGATGTTTCACACAAAGAATGTGGTGCATAGCGCAGGTACCCCATCGAAAATTATATGTAACAAGCTCTCTATGAATGGGTACGCAGAGGATCCTCCACACATCCTCTAGGGTAACAGTGGCCTCCCCAATAGGTAAATGAAAATATGAGGTCTCTGAGTGCCACCTCTCCATGAGAGAAATCATCATCCCTCTATAACATCTGATGGTAGGCATGTAGCAGCTATGCCATAACCCAACAACATCTAAAACATCTCACTCTAACTCATGAAACATGGCGATCAAATCAAACAGATCATGCTATCATCGCTCCCTTGACTAAAGTGGATTAAGAACCACCTACAACCATTCAAACCATGATGTTAAGGATTTGCTATGAAAATACAAAATGAACCTAAAACAATGAACAAATTGACTTAAAATTCCAAAAGTTGAAAAAGCAAAAACATTTTTGTCACAAGTGATGAATTTTTTTCAAAAGCAAGTGAAACAGGCGAAAGCAAAAAAAATTTAGTCAAAAGTGATAAAAAAAGGAAAATGCGTAATTTCAACAGTGAAAAAATATTTCAAAAGCGCAAAATTTTCAACAAGTGCACGAAAAATGAGACAAAAAATCAAGGGCAAAAAACAAAAGCACAAAATTATATCAAATGTGCAAAATTCATGCAAGGGTGCAAAAACAAAGGTGAAATTTTAGGGCAAGAGTGAAACTTTTAAACAGGTGTGTGCAATAAAATCAAAAGTGAAATATTCATCAATAGTAGATGCACAAGAAAGGATGCAAATACAAAAAAAATCCCAAAATTAATGCATTCACCTACTTTGTCTTCATAAATTAATTACACAAACATGAACAGACAAAAATGAGAAACAAAAGGGTACATACTGGGGCACTGACGCCTGCAGGCCATCCAAACTCGCAAACCGCATCCACTCGATGTGGGCCTCTCTAAATCCTCATCATAGCTCCTCAACAATTGATAAAACAAGAAATCTAGAGGCAATAATTCTCTATAGGCTCAAAGTGAAAATGAGGTAATTAGAACCCTAATTACCTATTTTAACCCTCAAAACCCTAATTTTTTTACCTAAGAAACCTACCTAGGTTAAAATTAGGACAGTTGAAAACATATGAACTAGCAATGAGAGACCTATGGGCTTAATTTTTCGCCCTCTACACATCTGAACCAAAATAGAATAGTGTCATGAGCCTGACCTCAAAAGTGATTTTTTTGGCCAACCTCTCGAGGGGGCAGTCTAGACTCCTACCATCATTTAGCTGATCGTCGAGACACATTGGTTATATAATTTTTTTCAAATCTTAAATCTTTGAAACAAAGCAACCAATACTTTGTCTCAAAGAGGAGGAAAATGTAGACATGTAAAATTGACCTAACACTTATGACGCATCCTAAATGACATTTTCTCATCATTGGCATCATTATCATTGAATATCACTGCATTTCACATCAATTGCATTAAAAACCCTAAATTTCCTCTATTAATTGAATAATATTACATTATTTAATTAATTCACTTTTTCACCATTTTTGACAAATTAAATAAATTTCATTTATTTAATAAAGTCCTAAAACCCTAATTTCTTCTATTAATTGAATAATATGACAGTATTTAATTAATTCACGTTTTTCATCATTTTTAACTAATTAAATAAATTTCATTTATTTAATGAAGTCCCAATCTAACTTTATTCCTCCTGACTAAATAAATAACGTCAATTATTTAATTAGTCGCTAATTCACTTTATTCCCCTAAGTTGATTAAATTATTACCACATAATAGTTTAATTAAATCACTTTCCCCTAAATTTGGATAATTGAATTTAATTATTCAAAACATCATCAAAAATCAAATCAAACAAATACAACTTTGTTTGCAAAAGTCAAACTTGATTTGCACGTTCAACTCCAAAAAGATTAATTAATTAAATCAATTAATTAATTATCCTCATCCACTTTCATAATTGAGTAAATTACGATCCCCTAATTGCTCACTCTATTCTCTAACCAATCCATCTATTTCCTAACAGATCAATCTATTCTTCAATTCCACAAATTATTCAATCTATTTCCTCAATCCCACTGAACACTCAAATTAATTTCTTCAATCACACCAATTACGTAATCAATTTGCACTGATTATTCTCATCTATTTCCTCTCAACAGTTTTCAACCGTTGATCAAGATATTCTACTACGTGATCTTGAGCGTTCATTTTGAAACACAAAATCTATATAACAACCATCTTCTTCCTCAAAAATGATCAGAGAATCAACATATTTTAGACAACAAAGTAATGCCAAGATCTTAATCAATATTTTGAAAAAGCTTCAACACATCTCTGATCAACACATGCATGTTCTTCAAAGCTTTTGCATGCACAATGGAGGCTTCACATTGATACGAACAACTCAACATCTTCACAAACACACTCCGACACGAGATGGGTAACGATATAACTTAGTGAATTCATTTGATCTTGTTTTGTTTCATTTACTTTTCTTGAATTCATTATTCTTGTATCATTCATTTCGTGAGTAATGGGCATAAATCTTGATTCTTGTTTTGAGTTAGATTAGCTTCAATTCAATTCATTTATCTTGTAGCATCTTCCCGATTTCCCCCTTACATAATTATTGGAGAAGATATAATGCATTCGAGGCTAGATGTATGTGCAGATTTGACAAGGTTTACATCTAAAAATCCCAAAAATAGCATAAAAGCTTAATCTGACTTGTATCACTAAGTAAGATTAACCCTTATTAAATTTAATTTTTAAAAAGACCACATTATGCTAGTATACAAATCATGTGGAGTTGCATTTAGTATTTGTCTATACAAGGAGCAAGTAATATGTGATATGATGTCTACGGATGCTTATTACCTTTTCTTGGGAAAACCATGACAATATAACAAGAATAACATCCATCATGGAAGGGATTAGCCTTATGATGTTTGGCATGAAAGAAAACTCCATATCTTGAAGCCCTTCAAGGAAGAATATTCAAGGGAAAATTTAACTTTTGTCTCTTTATGTAGTGGAGGAATGAAATTTTAGAAGAATTAAGACATGAAGTTTGTTATCTTTTTTTCATAAAAATGACAAGAAAATGGAAGGGAGGAAAATATTTATAGAGATTCATGAGTTGCTTAATGCATTATTTAGATTTGACACCAACTAAATTACCAATTGGATTTCCTCCCTTAATATAAATTACACAATGAATTGATTTGATTCTTGTAGAAAAACTAACTAACTAAGCTACCCATCAATTGATTCTATTTAATAATAAAGAGATGAGATGACATATTTCCAAATTATTAAAGAAGGAATTCATAAGGGAGGGTATGAGTATTGATTTTTTGTGTTGTATTGCCTCTTCTTTTTCTTAGGGAAAGTGGAAAGTGGAGGTTGTGTGTGGATTCCAGGGCTCCTAACAATATTAAATTATGAAATACAAGTGTACATTTTAGAATGGATGACATCTTAGATAGTTTAGTTGACACCAAGATCTTCTCAAAAATCAATCTTGGGATTGGTTACCACCAAATTTGAATTCAAAAAGTGGATGAATGGAAGACTACATTCAAGATAAAAATGGGTTGTATGAATGGGTGGTTATGTCCTTTGTGTAATCTAATACTCCATCTACCTTCATGTGAACTATGAATTAGGTATTACAATTGTTTATTAGAAAAAATTATGAATTCATTTTGGCAATTGTTTGATTTTTAGTAGAATAATTCAATAATTTGATATCTAAAAAAATATTCATTAATGTGGATAAGAGTAAAAATGGTAAGATCCAACATATTTTTTTGGAAATATAATTTTAGTTGGTGGGTTAAGTTTAGATTCAGTAAAGGTGAAAGCTATTCTAGAATGGCCTACTCTAAAAATATAATAAGAGTTTACATGGGTTTGAAAATTTTTACAATAAGTTTATCAAAAAATAGCAACATTAGTGCCTCATTGATAGATTCCGCTAGGGGCGATCCCACAATAGTGTGTCCCATTTTTGCCCTAATTAAGACATTGAAATCAATATTTTAAGCCAAAATTTCTCTTTATGTCATTGATAGCAAATATATCATTAAAATTTTGAAGATGATGTGAATTATTGATTTTAGAGATTTTGTGTAGATTTAAAATATATATTTAATTTTTTTTTAAATAATTTTTCGATGGAAGGTGAATGGTCACCTACCATTGTTGCCTCTCAAAGCTTTTGCTATCGCTTATAGATCTCGGATTATCATTCTTCATTGCTTTGGCCAGATTTGTGCTTCTTCGTTTCCTTCTTCCAGATTAGTTTCTCCATTAATATTATTTTCTATGTATACACCTAAAATAGGTCAAGACATTTAATTAATTAAATACTAGTTATTTAATTAATACTTCATCTACTCAATTTATTTATATAGTTCATGTCTTCTAATTCTCCAAATCTAAAATCATAATTCCTCTAATTTAATTAAATAAACAAATTTCCATAAGTTTTTTTTATTTAATTAATTCTCACTAATCCCAAATTTGGAATTCAAGCACATGTCTACAACTTTTCATGCCACCTCACCAAGGTCACGTGAAATTAAATAATTCTAATTTTTAATTAGAATTATCTTTAACATACTTTCAAACACATGGCTTATTCCCCACACACTTGATTCTCCCATCCATTTGGCATGTTTCCCTTGGTCAAGGGGACATTCTCCAAGATTCTTCCATCTCAACCATCCATCCCTCATGCTTGAATCCGGACCGTCGATCACTGCCACATCACAAGATGCTTGCAAAATCCTATAAATACAACCCTTGGCTATAGTATTTGGCATCTCATATTTGAGTAGAGTTATTATGTAGGATTATCTTTTGAAACATTGGAGCATTTGGAGTCTTATAGCATTGTTTAGCATTTTAACAAGTTTGTATTGTAGCATCATGTTAACTTAGAACCATGCTTTGCTTTATAGTTGCATTTTATATCATGCTTTGCTTTATAGTAGCATTTTAGTTTATCACATTCATATTTTATATTTGAGCATATGCAGAATCATCCTAGCTTCATATCATAGCATTAGCATTGTATAAATTTAACATCATTATCCATTTGTCCAAACATCACCATTATCATAATATCATGGATTTTATCATATAGTTGCATGTAGGAATTTAGATTTCTTACATTTTCAAACATCTCGTTTCTTAAGTGGTCATTTTAACAACCATAGTGCACATACAAAATTTGAGAGCCAAATGGTTTAATAAATCCTTAAGAATAGAGCACAATGGCACGTTTTTAAAGATTTGTTTAACTGTAGTAGTTTAGAGTAGTTTCTTTTATTCAAATCTTTACTATAATACATCTCATTGATGTTTGTGTTGATTTACTAACTTTCCCACATTTCACACACACACTTTGTGTTTTTGTATGCCTATTTTTATTTAGGATGCTTTTTTTGGTTTGAATTACATATTTTTGAATTTAAATTTATTCTCCCTCAACTAGTGTTTGGATTGAGGGTCGAGGCTCTCTTTGGCAACCTGTTATGCCAATTGGGGGTAAGTAGTTTCCTAAGTCATATGTATTTACTCCATTTGTAAGTCTGGACCAATCGTTAGTTATTTCTCTCATATATAGTGGTAATGGAGAATGATAGTAGTGACATCAAAAACTTAAATCATAATGGAGATACAATTAATGCAGAACTATCAAGTGACTCTGCTTCTCCTATGGTAGTTGAGCCTTTAGCTCCTCCTATCTCTAATAAATACACATACAAAGAGGCCTTAAGATTTGAAGTGGAAGGTGAAATGATGACAATTTTAGCAACTTTTGAAGTGGTGCACAATGAACCCGTATTGGGGGCCAGAATAGGTAGAATGGGAGATGGAGGCATTGTTGAGGGTGGAGATGCCATAAATGGAGAAGATGGTAAGGCCTCTCCATTTGATAAGGTTCTTTCAATTTATCCTAATCTTGATATGTTGCATGCGGTAGGGGCTAAATAAAACATACTATTGTTGTATTATTTGTGTGTTTGGATGCTAACTTCTTTCCTTTGACAAAGCTTTTTCATGATTAGATATCAAATGTATGGGGTAAAAATTTTGGTATTTATGTTTCCTTTTGTAGAATATTGTATAAAGGCTTGTTTATGGTTTTATTTAAAAGCTACAGTATGCAGGATAGGGTTCTCAAAAAAAAAATTGGAACCTAGGCCAATCATTGTTTAGGGCCATTCCTTGGTTCCCATAAGAGAATGGGGAGGAAATTGAACTACTAAGTACACTCCTGGGTGGATGGAGATAAGAACCCCCAATTTGCTTAAACCACATGGAAATATATTACAAGTGGAGGACTCAAAAGTTACTTTACCTCATTTGAATGCTATAGTATTAGTTTCTTTGCTACCTTTTGTTGATATTTTTAAAATGATTTCTACTTAGTTTGATTTTAAAGTGATTTCATGTGAAATAGAATTACTGGGTTCCTTAAATTCTTGTTTCCTCTATACAAATAATGGACACTTGAGAAAAGATTGCCTCAAATTTGTTGTCAGTAAGGCTTCTTTCTTCATTAATGAGAATACAAAATAGCAATTTGGTGATAATTCCAAAATTAGCACTCTTGGATATGATAAGACTCCTCCTGAACATGTTGAAGATACAAAGGTGGTAGTTGAGCCTGAGAATCAAGTGATCTCAAATAATTTTGTAGATAAGTGTGATAATATTGATATTGATAATGTTTCTAAGGTATCTAATAATATCAACACCTTGGTTGAAGCTAATAATTTGGCCCTCCATTCTTCAAATTTGTGGCCTGGTAAGGGTGAGAATACTTTGGCCTCCTTATTTGACCCCCTATCAAATAAGTCAAAGTTGTTGGCTTTCAAAAAGACTGTATTTAATTTTGTGTGGAAGTTAGCTAAAGCCTTTTGTGCTCTCCATGAGAAAGGAAAAGGAGGATAAACCATCCTTATTAAGGACTTTTGGTCCAAATCCACTATTGAATGCAGGTCTTCTACATGTAATAGACTAGTTTGGGTCACCTTGTATATTGATTCAAAAAAAATTGACCTTTGTTCCATTTATGCCTCTATTGACTACAATGAGAGGTGTGATTTATGGTCTTGGATGTCAACTAATTTACCTAAAATCCCTTTGGTTATTGTTGGGGGGTTCAATATGTTGGAGTATAAGGGAGACAAAATCGGGGATAGATAAGCCCTTTGGAAAGGAAATGAGATGTATTTTTGGTCCAAAATGAAAAGAATATTGTTTATAGATGATCCTTTGGAAAAGAAGAAATCAAAGTATATGATATTTGGTTCACCTAGTGCAATAATCAATCCCAGAACAAGAGAATCTATTCCAGGTTGGATAGATTCTATGCTCACAAAATCTTCTTTACCTTTCTTAAAGGTGTTAAAGGTAGAACTGTTTATGTTTTCCCTATCTTCGTGTTTGATCACTCACCTATTGAGGATTGTGTGGAATTTTCTAAAGATTCTTCTCTCCCCAAGAATTGCTTTTCTAATAGCTATAAACTCAATGTCTCACTCCTCAATGATGTTGACTATCTCAAAAGCATTAGGGTGGCCACTAAGCTTTCTAAAAATCTAAACAAAGGCTTTTTTATTCAAAATTGGGAGTCCCCTATATCCCTTGGAAAAACTTGTTCAATATTGTTCAAAAAAGAAAGCCATGGATAAAAGGGGCATTGAGCATTTGATTCAAGGGAAAAATTTGGGTGTGGAAAGGGATCTACAAATGAACAAAGGGGATTTGACTCTTGAGAATAAAATGGTTAGGACCAAGAAACTACTAAGAAAGATCCAAACTTATCATCACCAGGGGGCTAAAATTAGAGCTAGAATGACTTGGCTCCATGAGGGGGACAAAGGTTCCAAAAATTCTCTTAACATTATTAGATAGAAGCAGGATAGAGAAATCATTGGACCCATCTATATAAATGGTATCTCATCTAGTGACATTGTGGTTATGAAAGAAGAATTCCACTCTTTCTTCAAATCCCTATTCTCTTTAGAAGAAAACAAAGAGTCTACTAAGGCTAGGGAATTTTGTATGAAGACTATCCCACATAAGGTGTCCGTAGAGAATGCAACTTTACTTGATAAAGATATTTATGAAGTAGAAATTTTGAATACTATTAAACCTTTTAGTAATGGAAAATCCCCTAGGGTTGATGACCTACCCATTGAATTCTATAAGGCCAATCTTGATTAGATTGGTAAATAATTTCTAGGATTATATAATGAAGCCTTTCTCTTTGGTTCTTTAGGGAGTAATATCAACAAAGGTATAATAACGTATTCCTAAGGGAGGGGACAAAATCCTTATTAAGAACTAGAGACATATCACTCTATTAAATGTTTCTTGCAAAATCTTGGCCAAAGCACTCACTATTACGCTAGGTAAAATGCTAAATAAGATTGTATCTATGACTCAGACTGGCTTCATTAAGGGGATATAAATTTTGGAGAACTTGATGACCTATTGGGAAGCTATGCATTAGGCCAATAATAGTAATCAAAATGTTGTAATGATTCTTCTTGATTTTGAAAAGGCCTATGACATAATTGAATGACCATTTTTTTTGGATATTCTTAAAGCTTTGGGATTTCCTAGGAGGTTCTATAGATGGATTGAGATTCTATTTGAAGAATCTTCTACTCAATTGACATAAATGGTTAACTTACCAACCCCATTCAACTACCAAGGTCTATTAGGCAGGGGTGCCCTATTGCCCTTGCCCTCTTTGTGATAGTTGTCGATGCCTTACATTATGTTCTCAGGAATTCACTTATCAACCCTCCTGTGTATGGTATAAGTATTCCCAATAATCATGGACAACTACTTAATGCTCAATTTGTAGATGACATAGCTCTTTTGTGGAAATGAACAAGAGTAATTTTAAAAATGTTTTGCACATATTAGATGTTTTTTGTAAGACCTCAGGGGAAAAAATATCAAGTATGAAGTCATCCATCCTTAGCTAGAATAAGGACCCCCCATATTAGTTAGGTGGTTAGGATTGGTAGTGGTTGGGCCCTAATATGGTTGTCAAATATTTAGGTATCCCCTTTTCTATCTCCTCTAACCTAAAAGATATGTGGGAATGGTTGTTTCTAAAAGTGGAAAAAAAGCACCATAAATGGTAAACTCATATGTTGTCCCTAGTTGGGAGGATCCAAGTGGTCCAAAAGGTTGTATCTTCTCATGTTGTCTTCTTCTCTTCTACTTGGATTTTTGCTAATTGTCATTTTAATAAGCTGAAAAAGATCCTTAAATAATTTCTTGGGTTAGATGGTATGAGAAAGGGCAAGAGACATGCTATTAATTGGAAATGGTGTTGTTTACCCAAGAACTTGGGTGGACTAGGTCTTAAGGACATCAGAATTCAAGGGGTTGTTTTGGCAGTTAAATGGATTATTAAAGCCTATAACAAGGATGTTCCTTGGAAGGTCCTTGTAAGAAATAATTTATCCCTCTCTAAACCTAAGAAAGGAAAATCTTGGGATGCTTTGCATTTTTAGGACATTTTGTTTGGGAACTTTAACACAAAATTATTTGGATCGCTAGTGTTTAATAGCTTGTGGAAGGCTTGGAAAATTTTTATTCATTTACTTTAAAAAAATGAGGTTGTCTCCCATTCTCTGAAAAATGATGTTATTCACAGGTCTATATGGTGGAATCTGGTATGGAAGGATAAACCCTTGGATCTAACCCTTGAGGGTGTTCTACTAAAGTGTGAGCCTCCAAAGGTATTAATAATTTTTAGGATATTCCTATTGGTAATGATATGATCAAATGGAAGTAGATTAAGATCCGGTATGGTCTTCCTAAGACTCAAAAGAGGACTTTTTTCTGTTATGCGTAAAGCTTTATGTTGGAACCCTATTGTTGCATTGATTGCTAAGTCTGATGTATTCAAAACAATTTCTTAGAAAGATGGTTCTGCTTTTGATCAAATAACTATTAAAAAACTCTATTACCTACTTACTGATACAAGGGTTGTAATTGATTGGACTAATAAATGTTGGCATTTAAATTGGTCTAAGAATGTCTGGTCTGCTAGACTTGGTCACATTTGGTCTAAATTTGGGGAAGCCATAAAATCTAGTTTTAGGTGGTTGTTGCTAAAAAAAAACTTGTTGTTGGCCATGAATTAGTTGTGTTTGGATTGCCTGCAAGAAATTGCGATTTTTGTAATGCTTCTAAGTCATTTGAACACTTTTTCTTTGAATGTCAGTATGCCTGTACTTTGTGGGCTTTAATTATGGGTAACTCCTTTGGTTGGAATTGTAAGGATGGCTTTGATTGGAATGAAATTCTTGCTGATTATGTCAAAGCTTTCCCTACTGAATTAACTGTTTTTTTATCTTATCTTGACTAATGAAATTATTTGGACTATCTAGAAGAAGAGGAACGACAAAGTATTCCAAAGCAAAAGGAGATGCCTTCCTGAGTTTAATAGTGAACTCACCTTATTTAACATTGTTTTGTAGGTTTCTACTGCCATGGAGATCCCTAAAGAAAAAATTATGATTCTTTTCAAAGAGGGTCTTACTATTGTATACAAATCAGAGATCAAGAATGCCTACTTCTCGCAAGGGAGAGACAAGCTTAATGAAGAGGAGCTAGACAAGAAGAACATCACTAAGCCTTCAGAGATTGACAAGCCCAGATCCAAAAGGGGAGAAATAACTTATTACCAGCCTATAGTGAAGGATGTAGATCCAAAGGATGAGATTGATCCTCTAATTGGAAATTATGATTGTGATTATGGTGAAACCAGTTATAATGTTAAAGGGTTATGGGAATAAGTATGATATGTAATAGTCTTTTTGAGATACACTGACATCTATAAATATGGAAAAGTGTATATAGTCTGTAATTTTTGTAAGGTGCTTATTATTTTGGTTTGATGGATCATAGCTCCTCATAATGTAACTCTATTTTGTAAGTTCTATATCTAGTATAAAAAAAAACAATTTTTCATTTTTTAAGCATGTTTTAATAACTTATTTTCTATACTACATAATATTTTTAATGAGTGGTATTGTTCCATAACATAATTTTATTTGAAAATAAGATAAATTGATATTCTTAAATATTGGTCATTAACATTGGTATCTAGTACTTTTTTTTTCATAATTTTGGTTACATATTTTATTTATTATTACCTTTTTTAATTTAGACTAATTAAAATTTAGAGTAATCTTAATTTATAAAATATCCTTTTTTGTATATATCCAAAAAAAAATTTGAAAGAAGGGCTTCAATATCCAATTCACACATGTTTTAAATATTTCTTTTTCTATTTTTATAAATTTTCCACATGCATAAAAAGGAGACCTTTATGTTTGGTAAAATCCTATACTCACTAGAAAATATAAAAATAAACGCAATAATTAAATTATATATGTATATATGATAATCTTACTTTGAGGGCCATGATCCTACAAAATATCATGTCATGACAACTTCGTATGATGGTCCAACCTTGCTTCAAATGAGAAAATTCTTCTTAAAACTAGGTAAACAAAAGGAGGATGACATCATAAATACCTTTGAATGAAAGAACTTTGAAAGAAGGTCCTTTATTTGAAGGCCCCTCTCTATATAGATTTTCAAGATGAAACATCTAAAAATTAAAAAAGCTTCTTTTGAAGATTATTGGCATGTATCAACCATTTTACCTTCAAATGAAGGGCCTTCATTCAAAGGTGTTCAATGATTTTTTCCTTCCAAAATTTATTTTTGTGCCCCATCCCACAAGTGAGACACACTATGATGGGATCACCCTAAGTCCTAGGTCTTAAATGGACAAAAACAACTAAAAAGAGTTTTGAACAGTTGAAAATGAAGGTAATTGAAGTTTCAATGCTAGATTTACCAAATTTTAAAAAAGATACTTATTGTCAAATGTGATGTATCAACTATAATTGTTGGTGGAATATTGAGTCAAGAAGGTAAGGATATTGCTTATTTTAGTTAGAAGTTAATTAATTTCAAGAAAACTATAACATATGACAAGGAATTATATGCAATTGTGAAAGCATTGAAGTATTGAAGGCATTACCTCTTGTATTGGGAATTTATATTATTAGTAGATAACCAATAATATATATATATATATTCTCAATCCTAGTTGTCCTTAAACATGCCAAATGAGTTTCCTTCTTGTATTATTATACATTTGTATTGTTGCATCAAAGTGGAAATACCATGTTGTATTGTATGCATTGAGTAAGAGGTGTCATTTGTTGGTCACAATAAGAAGTAAGGTAATTAGGTTTGAAGAAATAAAAAGTGTGTATGGGGGTGATCCATATTTCACATTTTTTAATGAGGATCTTAATACCCCTAGTGTTAATTGTTTTGAGGATTTTTTGTTGGCTTATGAATTTCTATTTAAAGGTATGTTGTGCATTTTCCTATGAACTAGAAGAGAAAAGTTGATTAGAAAATTACATTTTAGAGGTTTAGGTAGAAACTTTGGGATGGATAAATCTTATATTTTGGTAAGTAATTTTTTTTTTGGAAAAATGAGGGATCTTAATAATTTTCTCTCTACTTGTATAAGATGTCAAATTGTTAAAGCGGTAGAAAAATATTGGATTTTATACACCTCTATTGATACTTGGGCATCTTCGAGTTGATATTTCAATAGATTTTGTATTGGAATTATCTATAGTGGTGTAAATTGCATACTCTTATAATTTCACACTATGCTTTATGCACACTTTGAGGTTCATTTTCCTTAGTATTTTTGTAGGATCATTTAAGCCCTTACATCAGCCTTTTTCCCTCTCAAGGTGCTCAAACCTTCTTTTTTAGGGTTACTTATTTATGTCACTTTTGCATTTCCCTTATGTTCTTCTAGTAACCTATCATTTTTTAGCATAAGTTTTCTAGACACTAGTGCCTAGCATAGATGTTTGTGCATAGCACTAGCATCCCATAAAAATATCATTC